>VXBZ01007903.1:0-46207 GCA_013399135.1 Heliornis fulica | reverse complement strand
TTCTCTGAAGTCCCTTTTGATAGGGACTCTTAATATTCCTCATTGTCTTGCTCCCACTTGCTATTCTCCTTCTCCTACACCCCCTACCTCTTCAATCTCCCTCTGGCTTTTTTCCTGTGGGTCCCCAGTAAAACACTCACCATTGAAAGGTCAGCTACAAAAGCACGTTTCCCTTATCCTCTTTACTCTCTTTCTCCCACCATCATAAACTAAAGACAAGTAGTTGTTAACCTTTCTGGGTGTACATTCACAAAGAAGAGATTAAGGGGCTGTAACCATGTCATGGTACAATCTCGAACCCATATCTGGACGAGCAATTGCACCATTGACCTGTCCCTACCTTATGCTACTCTCTGTCTTTCTGCCATCTTCCATTGGTGTCATGGGAAATAGCATCCCAGTGTTCAGAACTTCCTAAATATTGGGCTTTTTTAAACTTCAGTCAGGTCAATTGTCCTTGTTTTTTGTCCATTAATATGAACAAGGAATCCAAGTGAGACCTTTCATAAAATGGGGCAGCAGCTTAGAACAGTTTGCTGACATTTCCTTCTTCCCTGTGGCTCCACTAGTCCCACTCCAAAGTGGTCCAAATTTTCCTTTCACTAAACCCAAAAAACACTTAAATTTTTCCAGATTTCCTTTCTAATCCCTGCCCACTTCCATATCTCCCCATGGGTACCTCTATCAAACAGTGACTTTGGATTCTGCAGTGGAAAAGCTCTCACTCAATGCCATGTCAGCCAGCCACAGAAAGTGAGTTTTTAGATCAAGGAAATATTGACCGTAGGGGATTCACATGTCTCAGGAAGAGACTTGGGCTTCTTCATCCCCTAATTTCTGAAGTACTTTTCCATTGCAAATTTCTTATACGTGTCCATTTCCCACTTCTCACTCCTGTTCACTTCCACCCTCCTTACATCACTTGTGGGTGGTAATTCAGTTTATTTAAATCATAATTGTACCACGTCTCCAAACTGCAAATCTGACTACCCTGATATAGTTCCCATCAGGATCACAGTTATTGCCCACTTCTCTTCTAGAAATTTGACTAATCTTTACTTAGTTACTCAAATGCTAGTCCTGAACATCATATGCATCTTGTTATCTCAGAATCACAGAATGTTAGGAGTTGGAAGTGATTCAAAAGATCATATGGTCCAAGCCCCTTGCCTGATCAACATCACCTACATTAAATCACACAGGAATGCATCCAGACTGGTCTTAATGTCTCCAGAGAAGGAGACTCCATAACCCCCCTGGGCAGCCTATTCCAGTGCTCCAACATTCTCACAATGAAACAGTTTTTCCTTACATTCACATGGAATCTCCCATGTTCCAGCTTGGACCTACTGCCCCGTCCTATTACTGGCCAACACTGAGAAGAGCCTGGCTCCATCCTCCTGACACTCACTCTTTACATATTTATAAACATTAATGACACCACCTATACCCAGCTCCTTCAGCCTTTCCTCATAAGGATGATGTTCCACTCCCTTAATCATCTCGGCCCTGCGCTGGACTCTCTCAATGAGTTCCATGTCCTTTTTGCACTGAGGGGTCCAGAACTGGACACAATACCTCAGATGCAGTCTCACAAGGGCAGAGTAGAGGGGGAGAATCTGGTCCAGTTAATGTACCAGGCCATCTCAGCAAAATTAAAACATTAGGCAAGCAGTGGAAATGGAACTTGGTAGCAGAGCTGTGGCCAGGAAGTTATGGGAGACCATAGGAAAAGGGTTCTTTTTAACCCCATCCCATCCAAGTTCTGAAATCCATGCTAAACCTATCTGGAGCTAAGTATGAAGCGATTCAAATACTACTGATGGGTATCAGTATCTCAGAGCATTGACTTCCGGTCATCAAGGACTCCCAACAGAATGAGATAGGAATTATTTTTTTTTAAATAACCAAAAGCTCCAAATATTGATAAACCAAAGACACTTTCCCTCTTTTCTATAGAACAACAGAATTAGCTGTTGTCCTGATACATTATGGCCACTCAGCCTTAATCATGTGAAATCACTTCAAAAAAGAATTAACAGATTTAACTAACTGTAAAAAAAAAGCTTCAAAAAGCTTCATACCAACAGCAGGAGACCCTCTCTTTAACTGGGAACATATATCTGAGCAAAACTAAAACTATTCAATAAAAACAGATTTCTGAACTGCCTATATATCAAAATGACTGAACTAAAATGACTAATATTCATGTTGCCCTTAGTTCTGAAGCTAAAAAAAATCTGTATCTTCAGTTCGTTATTGCTATACATTTGAACTGAAGCGGTTCCTAGGCTCCCACTAAGAGAAGCAGATCCTTGCTGTTTTAACAATGAAAATATCTGTGTCCCAAAATTCTTGCAGAGTAAGCCAGGAGGCAACAACTACATAAAGACAGAGAAATCAGAGAGCATATGGAAACAGTCAGCATGACAAGTGGCAGTCTCAGTTTTGGCTCCACTCTCACCATTTGCAAACCCTAGAGAATTATCAATATTTTCTCCTTTTCATCTACCAGCCTATCTTTATAGCAATAACAGGAGGTATTACTAACAGGTTAGCATCCTCTGCTTTCCTGAATTTATCATCCAGGGATTAGAAAGAGATAATACTGGCATGAACCTCTCATGTGATTGTCTTTCTACAAAAAAAAAAAAAAAAAAAAATTGTTGAAAATTCCCAGGAGAGAAACCAAGATAGGAGATAAAAACAAACAGGGATCAATTTTTATGGGGAGTAAAAGATTGATTCCGGCAATTACAAGAAGTGTGAACTTTATTGAAAGAACACTCCAGTTAAATATATTCTAAATGGTCTTTTAATACAAAGTGTAACCTAATACACAAATGAAAGCAGTTTCATTGTACTTAAATAAGTAGCTCTTGATTCATCCCTTAAGTCAACTGGATTTCAGGTTACCTGAGGAAACTTGGAATTAAGAACCACCAATGTTTCAGAGCTATAGGTTTACCTAGTTATACTGAGCTATACTAGAACAAATCAAATGCAGGTAGATGAAAATGCACATAGATAAATCCTCATGGGGATCCCAGAACAATGCAGCATTTTTTCAAGCAATATAACCTCAACCTCTGTTGATATGAGATATTCTTTTTCTACATAAAATGTATCACAGAAAAAAATAAATCATTAGGAAAATAAAGACTTATTCGGTGTAACAATCACAGTGAAACCCATTTAATGAGATTTCACAGCAAGAAGAAAAGTTGCCACATTCCAGGTTAGTCAAAACATGCCAGCCAATCATGAAAAGCTATTAAAGAAGATGAAGATCGGGTCTTTTTATCCCACTACATCTCTGAAAGCTGACATTCCTTTCTCTTCCATTTTAGGGCGCAGAAAGAAAAATTAGAGGTACCTAACTCTGCATAAAATTGATTTGAAAATTATATCATCGTTAAAAAATGAAAGACACAAAAATTCTGGGAATTAGCAAAATAGAAAATAGGGAAATACTCATGATTTTATTATTGTTAGTAGCACTGTTAATCATAGTTTCATTAAAATATTAGCAATGTTGCTTCCAGTTTCCAAAGTAAGAGGATTCTAACTTCCCCTTCAGGCAACTATTGAGGAAAAATAATTAAATGTAAATAAATTAGTAATGCAAAAGGATTTTATCTTGCACTTAAGTAAGGACACTGAATTTTTCTGTCTTTTTCTTTTTTTTTTTTTTCCTAATTAAAGGTTCATATCTCCTGTAAGAGTAGCCTCAATTAAGTCTTACCTAACCTTACCACAAGTAGCACCACTGACTACAGTTGGGACTGAAGTGGGTGGCATTATTCATGTGTTTAAAATGAAAAATATAATTAATTTTTTTCTATCAGACTGACTGTGTGGTGGCTATCTACCGTAGCAGCCTTAATCCTGTCATTTCTAGCTGTCTGCTTCTTTAAGTACTGGCGGAGGAAACTGCACATTCCCCATTTCTCTCCACTTCCAGAAAAAACGTGACCCCCTTTTGTCACGAGAAATCAAAGCCACCACTTCAACAGCTAGTTTAATATTTGGATCTATGAAGCAAGGAAAGTGTGAGGAGGTAGGAGTCAGCTGTCTGCAGGCACAATTTCCCAAACCTTTCCTTTCGCCTGTTGTTTCTCCTTGCACGTGTGTCCTCATCAGGACAGTGGGTGAGTCAGTCAAATTCAAAAGAGCAAAACCAAGGACAAACTACCACTGTGTTCCTGCTCACTCCATGAAGCCCCGTAGGACCGGTGCATCATGGCAGGGGAAGAGATGACAGCAGCCTCTCTGGAACATCTCCAAGGACCGTCACAGTCTTGTCCCAGCCCTCTGTGGCACAATTTAGTTTTATCCTTTTTTTTTAAAGGATACTTTGACTTTGGAGAACAGCAGGTGAATCTCAGTGAGTGTTGCAGGGATTTGGAAATCTAAATTATCTGTGCTTGAAAAACATCCTTTGTTTCAATCATAGAGGTGCTTCTGGTTATGCTTCTGAGATGCCTGATTGGGAGCAGTTTATTGCACAACATGGGTAAATGACATTTTCAGGCTGGTTCCAGGCAAGGAACATATTCCTTGTGTTAAGCTCTGCACTGTGCATAGTGCATCCTACCTTAACCCTTCTTCATCTTTACCACCACATAAAAATACAACATCTCAGCTGTGCAGCTGTAACCAGGCATCCTAAGTGACAGCCCAGCAGGAAGAACAGCCTTTATTTGTCACCTAAAGTTAATGGCGTAAATTCAGAGACCCCCTCCTTCCTGCCTTTCTCCTACAAAGAGGACTCAAGGCCCTGATTAATATGCAGCCCTATTAACTCTAGTGGCTCTAAGGAGCTGGTGACTGAAGGGGAAAATTAATGACCTCCTTTCCAGGACTTGCCCCTTATTTGAGAGGTGAAATAAAAACTGCAGTCTGAAAGGAAGCAGAATTATTAAATATTTCATCGTAAACTGGTGCAGTAAACACTTGCCAGAAATGGCAGCTTTGATAAAATTCAATTTTCACTCCTCTTGTTTGATTCATCTTTAGTACCACTTCAGCCAAGTTGTTGCTTCTTTTACCCTTATCACTCAAACCTCAGGCAGAGAAAATATACATTTTTGTCCATGCTCTAGAGGACTGGGGGTTTTTTTGGTAATGGCACATCAACCAACTGAATGAAATATATCTAAAAAACACTGCAAAACAAAAACATCTAAATTAAAAAAAAAAGAAACAAGAAAAAAGAGCAACTGCCCAAATAACCATCTTGCCTTCTAAAACATGCTAGAGGCCATATGATCACATCCACCACATCCAATTCCCTTCTTAGAAAAAGAGGAGGACCTAAAAAAACGAGCTTGCTTCTTTGCTTACTCCTGAATCCTCCTATTGCCCTGCAACAGAGTGGGTACCTGCATATGAAAATAGAGAACTAGAAAAACACAAAAGCAGAGGGAAACTGTTGTTTTGACTAATATTATGAGCAATGGTAAATCTTGGTTGGCTGAGAGAGTAAGCACAGGCTACTACAACTCCTTTACTGTACTCTTAAAACAGCATATACTGTGTCTTTGAATTAATGCTTGAAGTTTTTCCCTAGCTGTGATGAAAAATGTACTGGATGAATAAGCTGCCCATCTGTAGCAAACATACATTCAGCATGTTCTTTATTTATTCCCACCAAACACAAAGTTATCTTTTTTTTTAAAGTCTGTCCCTGTCTGAAGGAGGCCCAAAAATTCGAAAGATTGTCAGAAATTTGTATGGAATATTTTATTACTAAACAGTCTTCCTTCTTTTAATTGCAGTAGCAAACCCTCCTCCTTCCTCTGCACTCAACATTGAGATTGTCTGATTGTCTGAAATACCAATTACCCTTTCCCATACAGTGGGATGCTAGAAAAAGCTTCACAGAAATACAGAGGAGAGTTACAGCCCTTTACTCATTTCTCTCCAGATATTATGATGCAAGGCAAAGTCATCTTTTCCTCCCTTTAAAGTTCCCTTCACACATCTAACTTCTTTTCATCCTGTTTCTTCCCATTGCACAATTCCACTGGTTCTTCAATTAAACGTGATTTTCACTTTTGTTCTATATATATTATATATATTCCACAGGATACACTGATTTACGACCTTCCACTTTTCAAGGCTCATGCCCCACATTTGCCTAGGGATACTGCATATACACTACTCATTCACTCTTTTTGGTAGACAAACATGTCTTCCTACTTCCATAGCAGTCAGTACACTTCAAATAGATCTTTCTGGTTTAAATAAATACCTGAAGCAAACATCCTCTGTTTCATAAGGATTCCTACACATTATAATTGATTCATTCATTAGCACATTTCAAAGTTAGACTAGATATTTCTTCTATAAGCCTCTTCTGAAAGAGTTCACATTCACTTACAATATATCTACAATAACTTTTACATAGAACCATGCAACCTCTAGCTACCTGGAAATTAACTGACTTGCAACAGGAAACCCATATACACCTACACTAAAAACAGTAGCATAACTTCTTTGGTCCTTACCTGAGCTGCACCTCATGCTAAGATTCAGCTATGTGGACACCACCAAATCATTTCAACTTCCACATTACAGCTGTGCTAGGAAAATGCTTTACATTTGCTGTTAACTCCCTTTTCAATTTGGTTTGGCAGGTACACAAAGCAGTACTATTGGGATAGATATCCCTGAATTATCCTTGGTTTAAGCCAGTCTACTTTTGAGTTTCTTGAATTTTCAATTTATTTTTCTTCACCAGAAAGTAATGTAATTAAGGGAGACGTAAGCATGTGTAATAATTCAGAAATACTAAATGGTGACAAGATTTAAAAATATAAAATACAAAGAAAAACCACAATAAAATAATTGGTCTGAATCAAATAAGTGGGTTTGGGACTAACTTCAGATAAGACTTCCATGCTTACTCTTCATTTACCTGTTTATGTGGGCTCCCGGGCAATAATAAAGCAATCTAAATATGACGATGTATGTAGCTCTACTTATCACCTTGGTGCATTTTAAATAACTGCAACATGTGTTTCTAAATGCTTGTATTTTTATTCCAACCTTCTATTAATGAAAGGAAATATAAAAGCTTAACTAACACATGAAGACAGATATCTGATTCTTCTTATACATCCATGTAACAACCCATTTTCATAACAAACGATTAATTTTTCTCTCTCTAGCTAAAAGGATATGTCAGTGAACTGAGTTCTCTCCACCAGTTTTATGCTGGGGTTAATCTGGTGTAAGGAGAATCTGCTTTGGCAAGATTTAATGTCGCATGTAACAGGGAAAATTTGAGGGGGAGAAACAGCTGATCTCATTTCTAACCTGTGTTATTATATAGTCTAAACACGTTAATGCTAACAAGTCCAAACTGCCCTGTGGTTACCAAGAGAAGGGCTTGTGAAGAACACCATGGACTCTAGAGCAGAAATGTTTTTATGTGTCTGCTAAGGGCTGCAATGATCTGAATGATCATCTGTTTCTGGCTTAGGCACCTCATTCTTAACTGGATAATTTATAGAGGACACAAAAATTATTCAAATACCCTGACAACCAAGACAGAGTCAAAATTAGCTCTGCTTTTCAAATTCATTTCTTCTTCTCATGGTTAGAAATTCCCTTAGCCTTTCCCCCGTTAAGGAAAATTTTATTCGGGTTCAGAAAGACAGCTCTCAGTGAAGACCTATTCACTGTTCTTTTACTGTGATGCAGTTAAGCAACCATCTGCTCATCCTCTATTACTCATTTAATTTATACAGCACAGTACATTTACTTATATCTCTTCTGTCTGAACAGTTTTCATTTTAATATCATTATAACCTTATTTTTGCCAGTCATGAGTTCAATCTCAGCTGGAAAGAATACACTTTCCTCTTGTGTTGCCTATTATTTTCCTCATTTCACTTTTCTGTCAATGCTATTTTACTTACACACAAACTAGGTTATATGATTAGAATTAAATAACATTTTAACATTTGTTTCACTATTACCTAAATGTTAGGTACATCCTAGAATTGAGTTGGTAATACATATCACCTGCAGAGCCAGCCATTTTCTAAATATTTAAAGGAGAATGTACTACTTGCCTTTTAAAGTATTTTTTTTACCTGTGTGATTTACACTCTATATAATTATTGTTTTTGGTTTGGGTTTATTGGGTTTTTTTTTAAATCTGGTGAGGTTTTTTCTTTCCTTTTAAAACAAATATGTCTGTGTCACTCTACTTAGCAGCTGTATTCAGTCATAAAAGGGCCACTTGGTATCAGAAAACTCATACATATTTGCCTAATAATGCCTTTTAAGTAATCTGCCCCTTTGTTAATGGCTTTTTTTTTAACCAGCCATACACTAGGAATCAAAATTAGCATCTAAATGAGGATGTTTTAAACGCATGCCTAGGGGTTGCAGTTTTCACCTTATTTTTTTTAATAGTTTGTCATGTTAAATTATGTAAAATAGAAATGTTTTTTTAGTTTTTAATGAGCTAATGTAGACCTATCAACCCTCTCTCCCTCCTTCCCCCACTTCTCTGCTTAAAGAGTCAACAAACTGTTTTGCAGGTATGAAAAATGACCATGAAAGAGAAAGCCCAGTTTCAGCCTGCAGAAGAGATCTCTTCCTCCCCAGCAGCAACACACCACTACAGGAAGGCACATTTCTTTGAAGTCCTTACTGAAGCATCCCCGTTCTCTATTAATCGTTTACAATACATAAAAGAGGCAACTATTTTTTATATTTAATTACAGGAGGAGAGACTTTATTACGGTTCCTTTTAAATTGGCTTTTCATTTAATTATGGGGAAAGATTAAAAAGAACTAACTATGCGTGCTGTGGCATGGCCAAATGATGATTGGAAAGGGGAAGGAGAGAGGCTCACCATCTGCGAGTGCAACGTTTGGAGGGAGTAAACAGCAAAGTGGGAGGAATTACAGGGTGATCTTCTGGTGTCATTAGGTGAGATAGCTCACAGCAGTAGGAACGGCCACTCCAGGGGAGTAGGAGAGGGTTAGCAGCTAGCAAAGGGGAGATGTATGGCCTGGAGGTATCACCACACACCTCTGAGGGCAGGTTTCTTCTGCAAGACAACGGGGTTAAACTGCAGTGTGAGAGGAGAGGGTGTGGGGAGAGTACTCAGAAAAGGATACAGACCTGTTACCAGAACACCCAGAAACTTGAGAGCTAGAATCCTATACAAAACAAAACTCTGAAATTAATAGAACTGGGGCCCGTAATTAAGCTTTTCTATAATGCTGCTGCATTCTGATACAGAATCACAGAATTGGAAGGGTTGGAAGGGACCTCGAGAGACCGAGTCCAAACCCCCTGCCAAAGCAGGTTCCCTAGAGAGGGTCGCACAGGTCAGCATCCAGACAGGTTTTGAATATCTGCAGAGAATTCTACTACTAGCCTTCTTTGCTGCAAATGTACATTCATGTCTCATGTTCAAGTTCATGTCCACCAGGACACCCAGGGCCTTTTCTGCCAAACTGTTTTCCAGATGAGTGTCCCCCAGACTGTACTGGTGCCTGGGTGATCTCATTTCCAGGTGCAGGACTTCGTACTTCTTATTCAACTGCATGAGGTTCCTGTTGACCCTGTCTGTCCTTCTGGACCTTCTGGATGGCAGCAAAACCCTTTTCCATATCAGCCAAAGATGCATCACCAAACTTTCTGAGGGTCCATTCAAAATATTTATGAAAAAGTTAAACACCAGTACTGATCCCTGGGGTACATCACTAGTCATTGGCCTCCAACTACATTTTGCATCACTGATCACCACCCTCTGGGCCCAGCCATTCAGCCAGCTCTGAATCTACCTCACTACCTGCTCTCCCAGACCATACATTAACAATTTGTCTATGAGGATCTTAGAAAAGAGAGTGTCAGAGGTCTTACTGAAGTCCAAGTAGACGATATCCACTGTGTTCTCTTCATCTGTCAAGCCAGTCATTTCACTGTAGGTGACTATCAGGTTGATCAAGCATGACTTCCTCTTGGTGAATCAATGCTGAACGCTTCTGATGATTTCTTTGTCCTTCAGCTGCCTGGATGCCGTTTCCAGGTTTCAATCTGTTACCTCCTCAGAGATAAAGATGAGGCTGACAGGCCTCTAGATCCCTGGGTCATTCCTGTTGCCCTTCTGGAAGATAGAGGTGGCATTTGCTATCCTCCAGTCCTTGGACACCTCTATCAGTCACTATGATCACTGGAAGATAATAAAGAATAACCTTGCAAAGGTAACAAACAGCTCCCTTAGTATTCATGGGTACCTTCCCCCAGGGGTGACGGACTACATCTTTTCACTTTGCTCAAGTATTCTCCGACTGCAATTTCTTCCACCAAGATTGCATTGATTTTTATGATCTATAAATAGTACCAGCACTTCACTTCAAAAAAAAAAAAAAAAAAGAAAAGAAAATATGCATCTGATCCATGTCTACCCTTGCAATTCTATAAGCTTTTCTCATAAACACTGGTTTCCAAACTATTATTCACAACTTCCCAACAGACACGCGATGATCTGCAGCAGCTGACTTCTTGTTCTCTGTTTCTTCCCACAGTCCTTTTGGATGATCCCATGGATCTCAGGGTTCTTGTGTGTTGGTTTGGGTTGTTTGGTTTTTTTATTCTTTACTCTGTGTTCTGGTTTGATTTGTTTCCAAATGTTTCCAGAGTAAAGGAGAAGTGTTCTAGCTCTGATGCCAACAGAAACCCTCTCATCGCCAAAAGGGGTACAGCTTGGGACCCATCAAAGGGCTAGGGTCTTTTCAACCAAATAAACAACTTCAAGACTAACATAACAGTCTGATAATAGAAATCAGAGGTGTCATAGTAGCACCTGGTCATGAAGGACTATAACTATTTCAATAAAACAAACACGCTTGAGGAGAACAGAAAGAGCGTACGGGAAGAAGATATCCCTAAGTCCATGATTAATAAATACAAAGGGGCCACTAGCTCATAGTCTCCCTATTTGCAAGCATTCTCTCTAGCACAAACTAGGGTCAAAAGACCTATTTTATGGACAAAATAGTCAACAAAATAGAACTAAAGCAACCCTTCTGTGTTGCTATTGAATCAGTCATATTTCAGGAGACACCATATGGATATGTCTTCTCTCTGGCATTGATTTTTCTGCATTTTTTCAAAATGTACTTGTTCTATGCAAGATCTAATGGTGTAAAATGTAGTTATTTAAGACATTATCTTAAGTACTCTTAAATATAGGCAGAAGGGCATGTATCCTTCATCTAGAAAAGCAAGTTTAGGAGCTGTCCTGCTGTAGAAGTTAGGGTCTTTCTCCAAGAGTCGAGTCAGAAGAGTTCTATAGTTTCTGTTTCATACAGGGTTAATTTTTACTGTAATATTCAGGGTATGAGGATAGAGAAAACCTTTGTTTTATCTTTTCTATTTTACTTTTATGATTAAAGCCCAACTTTTCAGGTAGGGCAGTATTTTTAAAATGGCAGAAAAACAAATAAGCTGATATATCAGAAGCTGACAACAAAATATAGTTAGGTCATTAATAAAACCACCTGTATAAATGAAGATATTTTGATATGTAGAGAGATTTTAGTACACAGGGTAGGCCTTTATTTGTTTTGTCCAGAAGCTTCTGAGAGAGGAGTACAGACATACAAGTCTAACAGGATTATGTTGCCATCTTAAATTCATTTTTACAGATTTGCAGGGAGGCAATGAACTTCCAGGTGTTATTCAGCGTATCCAAAGCATGAAGGAGTTGAATGTTAGATGCAGTAAGTGCCTGAAACAAAATGGTTTACATACTGCTAGGCACAAAACAAGCACTAGTACACCAGCTGTGCTAGGGGTAGCTAAACCATGGCAAAGAAGAGCAAAGAATGTACCGGGTACTGTTCTGGTTCAGATAAAATGTACGCCAGCATTCAGTAACAAACACATGGGAAAGGCATTAAGAGCAGAACACGCAGTAATATGTTCCCAATCTTACGTCCACCAATCTCCAAATTAGGCATTAAAGAGACAAGAAAAGTTTTGTGGTCCTCTCTTGGCATCTGAACTACTTCCATGTAGATAAAAATTATTTTAAAATACAGCTGGAGATAAACAAGGTGTTTCTCCTCATGCTATTGGAGATAGGCACCATTAGCTGTCACATGAAATGTGGGACGTCCTAGCTAGGCTTTGCCTAGCAATAGAAACAGGACACTGAGGACTGAAATATTTTACAGTAGCTCTCACCTACATAGTCACTCTATCCTGACACACAAACGGTATCACTGCAACAGCGTGTCAACACAAGGAGCTATTCTGAAAGAGCAGCAACAGAATATTTCACTTCCCAATGGTTGTGGTTGCCAATTTTCCATAGAGAAAATTATCTTAAACAATTTCTTTAGCAGACATTCAATTTTTTAATAAAGGATGACTTTCAGAAAGGTGTCCATTTAATTGAAGACCAGCGGGCTGGAGCAGCTCCTATATGAAGAAAGTGGGGAGAGGTGGGGTTGTTCAGCCTGGAGAAGACTCCAGAAAGACCTTATTGCAGCCTTCTAGTACCTGAAGGAGTCTACAGGAAAGATGGAGAGGGACTTCTTACAAAGCAATGTAATGATAGGACAAGGGGTTATGGCCTTAAGATAAAGGAAAGAAGATTTGCATTGGATATTAGGAATTCTTCCCTATGAGGGTGATGAGGCACTGGAGCAGATTGCAGGTTGTGGATGCCCCATCCCTCATAACTGTTCAAAGCCAAACTGGATGGAGCTTTGGCAACCTCAACTAGCAGGTGGGGGTGGAACTAGATGATCTTTAAGGTCCCTTACCATGCAAACCATTCTAAAGTTGCAACATTTCAAATTTACCATGGTAAATTCTGCCATTAGTTGGCCATTCTCAGTATCTAGAAATTGGTGGTTTTTTCAGTCTTCACTAGTTCCTCATATTTCCATTTTATTTTTATTGACCTTTCCTTTTTTATCATCTTATAAGTAGAATAAAGCAAATAGGGTATCACAGGGCTAACCAAGAGGAACTGAAGTTTAACTCAGGAATAATCCTGTTTAATTAGAGACATAATCACCTTAAATATATGCCCTTCATTATTATAGTATCAAATATGGTAGAATATTACCTCAGAATTTACAACTTCTGTTGATAATCCCTTAAATTGATAACAATTTTAAATAATTGCTAATAGCTAAGTATTTCCTAACATAAAACTTTTTAAACTTTTCATTTAGATTCTTACCATATCTGTGTTTTTAATTTCCTTTGGGTTTTCCCTTAATTTTTTTCTCTTATTATCTGTCACATTTTAGAAATTGTGCCTACTTATTCCTTATGCTAAGCTTTGACTTCATCTTATGTATTTCTAATAACTATTTTATGGTTAGTGTTTAATCATACCATTTTCTTTTTTCAAATCTGTTCCCTACATTTTGTAAACCACTTTTCTTCTCTGTTCACTCCCTCAATTATATTTCTTTTGATTATTTTCCTCTCCATTTTTTTTCATTTCATATCTGATATTTCATTCCACATATTATATGCATATGACAAAGTAAATGTATATTCGTGGAAACTATTCCACTTATATCCATTCTCATAGACCAGCCTCATGTCATCTACATGATGTGAAAAGTGTAAAGAAGCAAACTATAATAATGTCTGCATTTTCCAAGTTATTCGCTTCACTAGTAATTCAGCTTTAGGGATGTGTAAACACTTACTATATGTGCTGTGTTTCAGAGCAACAAAGCCTTTGTTATTTGCTCAGCAGAACTAATTACATTTTCAAGGACTGCTTTCTGACTGCTGGTCTTCAGAAAGAAAAATCAGAGATTATTTTTTCAGGAGTAAAAATCTCTAATTTTTTCTCCAATATTTTCAGAAAGAAAAAAGGTTTTTTTTTTAAACAAGTATTTCATAGCATTCATATCCTTAATATCGGAAATGATGCAAACCACAAGTATTGCAATGCAACATGGTCTAGAAAAAGTTTGCTTTGATTTAATTAAGGTTATACAGAGTGAAACAGGTTGCAGTTCTGAAAACACACCTTCACAGGTCTTTTATGTAGTTTGAATTTTTTTTACAAGTAACTGTAGGTGCAAACTTACACCTTGTTGACACCAAGGCATGGCTTCCTAACTGAGCTGCTGACCCTAGGGTTGTCATATTTCTTGCTAGGATTTACAAAATGTAGGTGTCTTCTATCTAGACCAAAATGGTAGAAAAGTACAAAATGAGTACATCTAGGAAAACCCAGACAGATGGTAACACCGGATCTAGCTGGCCGTGTTGTATGCCCCCAGTCCACTCCAACTGAGAAGTAAAACATGTCAGTTTAAACCACTTCCATCAAGGTTTAGATACCAGGGAAGCAGATGGACCTTCAGGATACCAGCAGCCTTGTTTATTGTCAGGCCTGACTTTAGCAGTTCATTAAGCATATGCTTAGCTTCAGGCACAAGCACATGAGTGGTCCCATGGATCACAGTGGGTCTATGTGTCCAGCTTAAAACTAAACACATACTAAAATATTTTTGTCCAACAAGGGTAGAATTATTGTTCTGTTTAAGGCTGCAGTGTATGCAAACTTCTTTGTGAAATGAAGGCTTAAGCCTCTGGGTTAGCACATGCTTTACTTAAGTATTTAAAAATATTTATGCAATCACATAGATGTCAATCATTCCATTCATATGTTTAGTGCTAAGCATGTGTGGAAATGGTTTCTTCGATTGGCCCTAGCACATAATCTAATCCAAGTGACACCACCAGTAAGCACTGTGGTCTCAATTTACTTGCTGGATGATGACCCTGAAGAACCAATTCAGAGTTCATGGCTGTATATAAACAAAACCAAACAAAAATATACTAAGGACTCTTCTAATCACATGGACATCTGGCTGATGCCAGGACCTCTTTGGACAGTGGTTCTGTGTCTATTAAAGGCAATGTTTCACATAACACTTTTCATTGACCCAAGTAACACCCTAAAGACATCCAACCTACAACACACTTGTGAGGTATATATCACATTCAGCTTACAGACATGCTGTCTGAGACCAGAAATGGATACATGAATAGTCCTTGAAGGTGAACATTAAATCGGTAGCTATGCACAGTTCTGATTTGACCCATGAAGCTGACTAGTCTACCTTCTTTCTGACTTGGATAGATAACCATAGCAAAAGTAGTAGTAAGGGTTCAAATAAGGAGAATAATTTTCTGTGAGCCAAAGTCTGGTGGGCTATGAGTACTTTGAAGAGTCCATTTCAACTCTAGATGCTATTATTCAATTCCTAACCTAGTTAATAATGTCAGATACTGAATTGACACTACTTAATACTGAGGTTTGTGCCATACTGAGCAGTTCAGGGAGTATATGCCCAAGGCTATTAGCACAATATCAGTAAGGTATCTATACTCTGCACTTCATCTATATGTGGGATATTATTTCAAGATCATATCTTATATTCTGCACTTTGCCTATTTTCCAATGAGAAGCTTTCTCAGTCAACCATTAATGATTCTTTAATAGGAGGGAGCTGTCATCCTCATTGTACAGGTAAAACTTGAAGCACAGTGAGAAAAACTTGATTTGCCTCAGGTTACATCCCAATCCTACTTCTTGAGAAAGCACAGGCCTTTGGTTTGTCAGTCTTCTGTTTTAGCCACTTAGACTTCTGCCTTTCAAAGACTTTCCTTCAACATTAATTAGAGACAGAACACATGACGTTCTTTATTCTTTTGCTTTTTTTTCACTAACACCTCATTTCCAGACTTCCCTGCTTGCCCCCACTGTGTCTTATTGTTTGGGGAATAATTTATATTGATTAATACAAGTTTTCTGCATGCAATATACAGTACAAGAAAATCAACCTTACATTGAGGCTTCACAATACAGTGTTAATAACCCTACTGGCTGGAAGTTAGCCAACTAGCTAATCATTACTGCATGAGCATAGGCACCTCACAGCATGTCATATCATTGAGGTAATAAACAATAGATTTGTTAATCTAGTATGAAAGCATTATCAGTTCTCTTTGCTTTGCAACCACTTCAAAATCATCTCTAAGCTTTTCTACAGATCTCTTACATTGCAGTTACATCTCATCAGTTTTACAAAACAAGAAACTGAAAAAAATGTTGGATGAATGAATGCTGTTTTGTAGTATATCATTCCATTCATTCTTTTCACCAGTCTTCTCTTCCAAGTGGAAAAGCAGAGTTACAAAATTTAAGTTTAGATTTTTTCTTCCTCCTAAGGATCATTTTTTACTTTTTACTTTTCTTATTTAATGTAACACTCAATAATAGATAATAAAATAAAAATAAATTTGTCTTTTATAATTGCCTGTCTCAATTCCAAAATGTGTCTTTTAGTTATATATTAATTCTTATTTAATAATATTATGTAGGTTGAAGTTTCCAGATTGTCATCAGACACTCTAGTTGAAAATCTTTTGTACTTAACTGCAAAAATACCTGTTAATAATAAACCAATTTCTCTTATCTCCATACTAAATGGCATGATTATTCTTTGTTGTTTTCAGCTATGCTAAGGTAAGAACAACCCATCTGTACCTAGGGGGGGAAAATCAGAGTGATCTGAAAGATATATAACTTAAACTATGTAATGATTTGATAGGTTTTGATAGTAAAATTGCATGATAGCATATGTTATCGAATTTGCAAACCAGTCATCAATGACATTTTGTTAACTCAGTGGGAGAGGAGGAGTAATTAACACTTTTGTTGCAGGAAGAAATGTTCATTATACCTGTTTTTTTATTGCTAATGGCAGATGGGAGANCAATTGACCCTAGAAATAGAGTCAAAAAAAAAAAAAAAAAAAACACCAAAGAGGTCACTAAGATCTATTTTTCTGATAAACTTGCCTCTAGCGGTTTAGCCACACTTTATTTTGTTATTTCTCTCTTCCTGATTCCAAATATAGGTTCCGCTGCAAATAGTGTTTATGTGCTGTTTCCCACTCTTCTGTTTCACAAATGTATTAAAATAAACTGAAAAAAAAATTAATATCTGCCCCTGACTAGAAGCCATTATAATTTTTTGCATCCCAGTGAATGATTTACTGATCAATGACAACATGTGCGGTGTCAGAGCAGGACAACAGGTTTTTTTTTAAGTGGTCTTGTCTAGCAGGTGTTTGCCAATGTGGATAAAGTGAACAACTTTAGTCCAGACTTTTGTAACAATGCATAGTCATATTGCAAGCTGTAAGACCAATATCTCAATGGCAGATGAGCTTTGGATTACCTGATATGCTAAAGCTTTGTATTGTCTTTCTCTCATCCTTGCATGTGGAAGGTGAAATGTTTGTTTTGCTAAGGATCAGATAGCCCTTGATTTGATACCTATATTTTTGATTAATCCCTCCCAAATAAACTTCAATGCAGATAGAATCCTTTAACACTGGAGGTGTTGACAGTGTTAGGCTAAAAATTTGGGGGGTTAGATCTGTACATACTTCCTCCTTTTTCATATAAAGCTGTAGGCAGTGCAGTGTTCTGAGACAACATTTGGATCCTTTTTCTTATCCAACACAAATGCGATTTACAGTGAATTGTAGAGTCAGATACTTTTTCTGACCAGGTTTCACCTTGAACTGGGAAGGGATTTTTTTTGATGGAGGGCAGAATTGAAACTGTGATATTGCTCTGAGAAGTTTTGGATTTGGTGAGTAGGCATTTTCCTACTGACTGTGTGCTTGTTTCGTGGGTTTGGGGTTTTTTTTTTAATAATACCCGAGAACTTTGTTCCATCTATGCAAAAATGTCTTTGAATCTCCTAGAGGCAAAGAGGTGGGAAAAAAAAAGTAGGGTCATGGGAGCAGTTACCTTGCAATTCTATCCTGCTATCAGAGATGCAATCTCTGGAGCTCCAGAGGCAAAATCAGGCCTGACTTTTTAAGTCTCTACAAAAGAGAGGAGCAAGGTTGACTTTCAGATGCTTGGGGGAGTCTGCAAGGCTTGCAAGTAGAAAAGTCATCGTTATACTTGAGCACGATGACAAGATTGAACCAATAAAAATGAGCCATCATCCCCCTTCTGAGCTGTTTTTAGAGTCAGTTTTCAAAGTAGAGAAACTATTCTTCAGAGCAATTTAAAATAAAATGGCAGCATGCCACAGACTTTGTCCCACCAGCATGAATCTTACTGAGATCTCTTCAATAGGCCATTTTAAAAGGAATTATAAAATACAATGAGTCACAAAAAGGCCTACTTCAAACAGATTCCAATCACGATGAGGTGCCGATTTGTTACTGTAATTTAATTCCTGCAAGTAATTAGTTCTGCAAAGACAGGAAGGACAGAGTGTCAATCCTGGGGCAGGCAGAGGTCTTTCTGGCAAAATACCAGCCATTCAGTTCTTTGGCAGTTATCCCCATGCTTCTTCAGAAAATACCCAGGACATGTAAAATTAACACCTTGAAACTGAAAAGAAAAAATGGAACAATACAAAACAATCACCAACAAAATAGTTTTATACCTACTATTTATAGTTCCTTTATTTGGCCCTCAGCATCTTTCAGACAAGTATTCAGAAATTCCTGAAGAGCCAAGGAGATTCACTGCACTTGTTAACATGCACATGACTATACCTGCCCACATGATCACACACCAAAACACATCTCTCACTTCCCAGCAACAACCTATTGGAATTATGTTTCTTCCTTAATTTCTAAATAAAATTTAAAAAACCCAAAACCAAAAACAAACAAACCAAACCAAAACATAAAGAACCCAAACCAAATCCCACAATTTTTATTGGTAGGTTCAGATACATCTTACAGGATTTACACACATTAAAAAACAAAAAAAAATCAATGAAAAAGAGATGTGCTTGATGAGATGATGAGTTTGATGAGATGATGGTCTCTCTGACACAGAATTTGGTTTACTATAACATCAAATGTATAGAGCACCGGCTGCCCAGGATTGCCTGGAGTGATCCTCAGTCTAATTTCAATTAAGTCACCAAATTTACACCAGATTTTGAGACAGAGAACCTAGAAAAGCTTTTCTATTCCTGGGCTTGACATTAAAGCTAGCGTTTTCATGTAGAGTGCTTTTCAGCCCAAATAACTAGTTGTGTGAATGGCTTTATAGAAAGGCTTTTTAAAAAAACTGAAAATATACAGGCTCTGCAGTTTCTAGATTCTATTAATAAACAAGTACAACTTCAAATGCTGTTTTCTCTTCAGACTATTTCCAAAATCACTGCAGCAGTATCAAATAAAAAAGCTTTCAGGCCAGCCTAGTGTCTTCAGGGGCTAATTTTTTATTGTGATAAAGACTTGTATTTTTCAGACAAAAAGTGGAAAACAAAACTGAGAATTCAGATTGCACAACGAAATTTGCTTTTCATTGCCACAGAATGGCAAAACCTTTTCAGTTACGGCAGTGTTATGGAAGAATACCTGACGTGTGCATCATGGGGAAGTCAGGCACACTGGATTTTGCCAGGCCAGCCAGAATTTTTTGATGTAGTTATTGTTCTAAGTACTGTAATTGTTAATAACAGGGAACAGTATTCTTTTTTAAGATCTCAAGATTATTTCATCCAGTCTTTGTTCCTATATTCACAGAGTTTGTGTCTTTACTATGAGTTTTTATAGAGTGGTTAATACAACAAATTTGAGATTTCTTGGCTAGAGCTTCACTACAATTAACAAACAAATGCTTATAAACAATATTTAATTTCAGTGGTGTTATTCTTGTGTGTTCAATGAAATCAGGTGAAGTGTGAAGTTAAAACTAAAGTGTTCGTTCCCCACCTCCACGCATATATGACAAAAGGGATATTTTATTTTTTCAAGCTAGTGCATCTGGCTAGAGTCATATATTTCAAAGTGGTTCCCCATATAGACATCAAGTAGCAAACATGACAGTCTTGTATGCCTAATGCTCGACTCCTAAATGAAACAATTCAGACTTTCTACAGAGCTAAAACCACATTCTCCTCACAATGAAAGAAGTTGTAAGAGCTACACCAATAAAAATTATTTTTTTCTTTTTAGAGAAAAGCAAATTATTTCTTCAGATGCCTCATTGCAGAGGTAGATGCCTACCTTTGGACTTTCATATGTGATTATCTGGCCATTAAAGCATGATAGGTTGGGTGTTTTTAGAAGTCTTTGATGAAGCACTTAGAGACTTCTATCCAGGCTGTTTCCATCAGATCAGCTTTACCTACAAATCCAGTGACTCCTTTGAGAAACTGAAACACATCTGACAAAACTCTCTTCTTCAAAAGTCATGTTGCCTCTTCCCCACTATTTCTCCTGTAAACAAAGTTTTCAGCATGCCTTTCCTCCCTCCACTCCCTCACAGTGAACAAAGCAGCACAGAATTCATTTTGCTTCTCTACATGGCTTTATTTCCTTTGAGCTTTCCTTTACTATATCCATCAGCTGTTGGCCCTACAGACTATCTCACAAGTCCTGCCTCTGATGTGTTTGAAGAGAATTCATTTTTAGTTCTTACGCCTTTAACAACCTGCTCTTCAGAACCCTTTTTGGTTTGCCTTATTGTGTTTAACACCTACTTGCCAAAGCTTTTCTCTTCTTTTTTTTTTTTCTTTTTTTTTTCTATTTTCCTTACTTAAACAGAACTTCAGTTTGGAAGTCACATTTCGTACATTTAATAATGTCCATCATTACCAATCTGGGTTGAGGCCAGGGGGAGAGAGGGTGGGGAGTCGAAAGGAGCTTATCTTTCCAGAGTCTGTTGTGATAGTTAGCATATATTTGCAGATGCCATTACAGTATCTTTAAACTATCCCTAGGATACTTTCAAGACTTTTAACAGTGGTTTACCATTTTAATCTCTCTTGAATTTTTTCTGTGATAAGCTTCACTATTTCCACGCAATCATTCCTTTTGAAAATACACAGTACCAGAGTTCATGTCTCTACCACAAGACCCTCTTTGGTCCTCTTCACACCTGAAAGTAAATCCAGAACAGGCACTTGATAGTACAGTCTTAATGCTAGACTTTTACTCTCTAAGCCTAGAATAAGTATCCTGTGTTAGATGGTGATAGTAGTTATAGTCTTATTTATCATCTAACCTGATGTGGTGGTTTTGCAATGTGGCTTCTTTAAGAAGAGGCTAGAAAGTTTCATAAGGGTCTGACAAAGCAAATCCCAGCTGGGCTCCCAAGGCCAAACTCCCAAACCCTGTGGCTGACAAGGCCGGCCGGGCCAATCAGCGCCGGTCCCAGCATGGGACCGGCGCTGGGAATCACATTTTAGAGAGAAAAGTGAAAACAGCTGCATTTTGCCACCAGAGAAGGGAGAGAGAAGATGTAAGACACCAGATGTAACTCTGCAGACACCAAGGTCAGTGAAGGGGCGAGGGGGGAAAGGAGGTGCTGAGAGAAGATTGCCTGTGGAGAATACACCTGCCTGTGGGGCAGGTGTCCCCCAGCAGCCCATGGAGGATAAAGAGACCCCACTTGTAACCCGTGGAGAGACACCTGGGCCAGACAGGAGCCCACCATGGAGCAGATGGAGGAATGTGTAAGAATCTGTGACCTACATTGGAGCAAGCCCCTGATAGCACCTGCAGCCCACAGAGAGAGATACGAGGCAGACAGAGATGGAGGCCCATGCTGAAGCAGGTTTGCTGGGGGTGCTTGTGACTCTGTAGGGGACCATGCTGTGGCCATCAGTCTGGGACTGAGACTGAGAGACATTTTATGAGTTTATAGCAGCAACCTACACTGGGTCAGTTGGTGAAGAGTCGAGGCCCCATGAGAGAGGACTCACAGGGAGAAGGTCATGGAGGACTGACTCCCATGGGTGGGACCCCACACTGGCACAGGGAAAGGGTGAGAGGTATGCCCACCCACCCCCAAGAAGGAGAACAACTCATGAGGAACTGACCACAGACTGAAGCCTCCATTCCCTATTTCCCCCGCTTTCCCCCGCTGTGCCATCCTGGGGAGGAGAAAATCATGAATAAAGTGAATAAAGTGAATCCTGCAAAGAAGAGAGGAATGGGGGGGTGGTGTTTTAAGAGCTGTTTGTACTTCTCAGTATCTGACTCTGTGCGTAGTGTAATAAATTAGAGTTTTCTTGCCTTTCTTCTGCTTTGAATCTGTTTTGCCCGTTATGCTAATTGCAGAATGTCCTTATCTCAACTCTAAAGCCTCTCAATATATACTTTCTCCCTTGTCCAGCTAAGAGGGGAATAATAGACTGACTTTAGTGGGAATCTGGCATCCAGCCAGGCTCAAAACACCACACCTGACTCTAAGGTGTCCTTTATGCACAGGACAAATGCTCCACCAGTACAATTGTTTTTCCTACATTTCTGTACCGTTGTATTGTAGAATGCTTCTGTTTATATTCCTTCTACCAAGTTTTTATATGCCTGTTATGTCAAATCCTCAAGGTAAATTACTCAAAGTAGAACAAAGCACTGAGACTCAACATATACAAGTAGCATTTTCCCCAAGGTCTTACATGGATGTCAAGCTTCTTCTTGATTTTATACAGAATGTTGTTGTGTTTGACACTCCTTTTGGTTCAAAGGATGGCATTAGAGAAGTTTTCCTTTGTCTTTGGAACAAAGATGCTGGGGAAAAAAAGTTAAGAAACAAGGTTTGTTTTCAAGCCCTGGACATGAGTAGATACTAGGATAATCATCAATCTTTTAAAGCAATAGAAGAACATTCCTGTTGAAGGTTGGGAGTATTAAGAATGCCAAAGAAAAAATAAAAACTTACGACCTGGTAGTTGGATAGAAAGCATATTTTGGTATTATTATTAATGGGTCAAATATGCAAGTAACTAACAGGAAATTTGAATTCTGAAATAAAGTCAGACATACAGAAAACAAAACAGTCCCTAAATGTTTGTTGCAGACAACATCAGAGCAAAGTCCCAGTGAGCAATGTTTCTACTGAAGTATGCATGTTTTGATCAGGGATCTCAGCATAACTTAACTCCAACAGTAGCTGTAGGCTTCTACACAGCAAAGAAGAGGATTTTTGTATAGATAATGTATGCAAAGAATTTTATTTTTTTCTGGAAACAAAAAAGGAACTCTATATATAGTCTGAGTAAACAAAACAAGAACTGGATGCTAGAGACTACAAGATGGAAATGGGACACTGCATCCTATCAAATATTTGAGTGACTCTAGTCACACAATGGTAGTGAAATTCTATTGCCTGTTTGCAATGGGACCCAGGTAAAACCCAGACTTAATTAACTACACACAAATAAAGCCAAACTAAATACAGGTGCCAAGGAAGGAGAGGATCTCTGGGTAGGGTAGAAAGAACCACAAAAGTGTGAGAGGGAACCTAAGTGTTGGCAAAAGAGAGGGACAAGGGATATGGGATATGACGTATATGATCAGAGGGAAGGTGTGAGCATTCATGTTAAGGTAGTCTCCAGTGGTTTGTAAAGGTATGTGGTATAAGTAGATCTCTTTTAAAATAAAAAGTGCTGGAGAAATGTGCTGGGCCACCTCTCCTATGAAGATGGGTTGAGAGGGTTGGGCTTGTTCAGCCTGGAGTAGAGAAGGCTCTGGGGAGACCTTACATCAGCCTGCCACTACCTGAAGGGGCCTACAGGAAAGCTGGAGAAGGACTGTTTGTCAGGGAGGGTAGTGACAGGACAAGGGGGAATGGCCTTTAACTGAAAGAGGGCAGGTTTAGATTAGATATTGGGAAGAAATTCTTCCCCGTGAGAGTGGTGCCCAGAGAAGCTGTGGCTGCCCCCTCCCTGGCAGTGTTCAAGGCCAGGTTGGTTGGGCTTTGGGCTATCTGGTCTAGTGGGGGGTGTCCCTGTCCATGGCAAGGGGGAGTTGGAACTAGATGATTTTGAGGTCCCTTTCAACACAAACCATTCTATGACTCTATTATAATATTTTGTTTCCTTTTTAATTGTGGTCTGCAAAATAATTAGAAATTGTAAAAGTCTGGGTAGGCCAGACCTAGTTTTCCAGTGCTTCACTTAGAGCATTTCAGACATCTCTTTCTTTCTTGCAGTAGCAGCATTGCCTATTTTTTTTCCCTCACAATTTGAAGTTAATAATTGAAATATGTCATATTCACAGGGAAAGACTTTTGTCACCTGCCTGATTTTTTAATAAGACTTTTTCATTAACCACGTTCTTTAAGGTTTTCTGTATTTTCTAATGAGCCACCATCCATCTCAAAATTACACCATCTACTTTTCTTTCTACCATAACCTTCTAATTGCTCATGATCTTCACTGATGTGAGGTATTTTACTGTTTTTCAAGAACCAAATGTAAAGAGGGAAAAAAAAACCAAAAAACCAAGAGAACCTTGAAAGCTAATGAAAGGAGGGAAATTTAAATGAGGTAGAAATGGACAAGTATTTTCAGGCCAGCAGAAGACAGACATCAGGTCTTTAGAACAAGGGTTCTCTATGCCCAAAGTAAATACCAAATACTTCTGACTTTTGGTAAATAAATCGATGCTGATATTCCACTCTGACAGACCTGAAATACAGAGTAAGTAATTAACCTTCAGCTTGTCAGAACTGCTACTTAGTCATCATCATCAGAGTCACTAAAGGTATAAACCCCGAAGGAAAACATCGTTCTGCTCCTGTCACTCTCATTTGTGGACCAAGTCACAAAATGAAAGTTTTTCTAAACTCATTTCAGATGAAGAATGGTGCCTTTACAGTTGGTTTAATGGAATAATGAGCAAGTTAAAAGGTCTTGGTGTAATATTTGAGTTTCAGATTTAATTTCAGAAGGATCATTCTTCCTCTCTGCAATTGGCTGAGAGCTTTCCAAGTTTTCCTGATTGTTATTTGAAATGAAAAACCTTGCCAGGTTGTAATGAGTCCAGAAAGGGACATTCGGGTCCTGATACTGTATACTTGAACTATGCCTTTTGAAACAGCACGTCGCTCTGTTGAACGCATTTTTCTTCCAATTTGGAAATTTAATATAATTTACTGCGGACTAGCAGCCACCTGCTTGCTGGTTTCAACCTGATCCAGTGGCATTGTTCATGTCCACAGTCTTCCATTTGTTAGGCCAATGGGGAGAGTACACTTAATTCTTAAATCTCTACCACTGCTCTGTGTTTACATGAATCCTATTTAATCTTTCAGCAGTACCTCTCAAGAAGGATAGGATTCATCCTCATGGCTTACATGACTAATTGATTCTTGTTGACAAAACTTGTGCTAAAACAACTATGTACTGCAGATGCCTCCCTCCTTAAGATGGAAGCTAAAGAGGCTCTGTATCACTCTCCGGCACTTCGAGCTGTTAGCAATTAGTTCCATGAGACATTGCCAGCAAGTGTCTGTTTGTTTATGGTGGGGAACACCAAAAACATAATAGATTCATGTTTCATTAAAGTATATAGGCCCAGAACTAACAACAACCTCTCTGGAATTTTATGGAACTGAAAGAAGTGAGAGGTCAGTAATAAATGCAATATGGGATTCTTAAAATAGATTTAGGAAATAAGCAACATTTTCTTTACTGTTTTTCCTTCGGAGAAAAACAAGACACATATAGCCTGATGCTGAAAATGTTGGGGGGGTGGGGGGGAGGCAGGGGGAGAAACTTTTTTATCTTGCCCCCTATAATAGATTTTTTTCTTTTGCTCAATTCTCTCTGTGAATAACAAGAGTGGCAGCCATTTTCTCCCAGCTCAACATCAAAACCCCTTTCATCTGCTGTCTAAATGCAAACAAAGCAAACCTTCCACCAGGCCTTTCTTTCCAGATAAATTAAAACTCTCATGTCCTGGGGCCTAAATCAAGCCTACAGGCCTTCCCTAGATAAATCCTTTCTCAACCTGAAATCTTCTTGCTACACGTGCTCCTTGTAAGATAATTTTGCAGTAGCTAATCAATAATGCAACAGTAAATTGCATTTAAATAAACATCAGCAGCCCTCTTAATGAATAAAACCTCATTTGCAATTTGTCAAAGTCAGAAATGCTGGACTCTTTTGATATTCATTAGAATATTGGAAATTGGAGCTTTGACAGGTTTTACATATGTTGCAATTACGATTTTTGTGAATAAAGGAAGTGCTTTATTTTCACAAGAATTCTTGAATAAAAACAGTGATATATGCTATGAACTTGATAGATCTCAATTGCCACGGTATTAAAAATGCAGAAAAAGAAAAAAAAGCCCATGTTATTGTCACAAATTTTAAAAGGTTGTAATGTACTATACATATATTTTGTTAAAACTTATTATAAAATTCGTTCTTTTATATGAAGAATTTTAATTAATTTGCTGTGATCCTAAGCTTTTGGAAAATACAATTCTTGGTAATTAATTTTTATGCAGCAATATGCTATTACAGTTGTATGTGTCGCTAATTTTGTAGTGAAATTGCAAAATAAAAGCGTGTTTACACATCATATATTGTAAATTCACTTAATAAGGTTTTTTGGTTTTATCCCCGTTTTTCAATGGAAGCACTTCACATAAATGTCCCCATGTGAAACATCTGCACCATGCACATTATTGTGTGAATTCAGTGCTTTATAAACAAAGTCTTACACCTGGGATGGAGAAAAAATTCTAATTTTGAGAACCATTAGATTGTGGAATAGTATCCCAAGGGAAGAAGGAGAAGCCATATCTACAAGCTATTTAAAAACAAATTGGAAAACCTGAGCAGTACAATGCAAAGAACAGAACGACACAGAGAGAAACACACCAAAAACTATGTGCATGTTGTTTTCCATCTCTGAATTCTGTAATTGCACAGAAGGTTGAGGCCAAGCAGGAGACGGAGCACAGCCCTGTTTTACTACAGGAGTTTCTGTAGAAAAATCCATCTTTCCTTTCAAACATTTGCATGCATGCACACATACACACACATATTTGTGTCTTCTGCACTGACAAGAGAAATCCTCCAACACAAGGTTCCCCTGTAGGAAGAAATGGCAAATAAGCACAGTGTACTCCTGTTGCTCTGAAGGAGTTTGAACTCATTCAGTGGGATCCATATTTGTGAACAAAAATCCCTACAATTCTCTCTTTCTCTTTTGTAAACCATTAGAAACGGTAGATCCTTGAAAACTCTTCAATAGTTTTGTGGGTTTTGTTTTGTGGGGTTTTTTGAAGGACCCTCTGTGCAAGGGAGCCTTAAGAGTTGTATATATTTTCAAATTAAATAGTACTGAAATATAGAAACTGATACATTGCAGAAAATAGCTGGCTGTAGCTTGTACTATGAGCGGTATCCATTTTTTTTATGCATTCAAGCATTAATGAGGCCCAAACCTGCTTTGCTTTGAAAATCATGAAATGCATGAAGAAAGGCAGATCCAGCTGCTACCACACAAATCTGTGACTTTCTGTGATCTCCAGAATGCAAGATACATTTAGGAGGGCAGAGAAGGCCAAAATGTAGCTGTGGCTACACTGCTAAGCACTGGCTAAAAGAGGCATCGCCTGAACATCAGTGCAGCGCACCTCACTAATAACATACATCCATTTACAAATTCTCCAAAAAGATTCACCCCCAGGAAAAGGTTATATAAACCTGATTTATGGTTTCCACCTTTTATCTCTGTGTCAGGGCTCCTTCCTCATCACTGGCATGGCAGTTCTGCATAGGCAGAACATCCTTGTAGCCAGGAAAGAAAAACAGCCCCTTTCTCGCTCTCGCCTTCCTGCTGCTTTCTCACTGCAATTCTTCTGCCTTGGCCTCCACGAGCAGGAAGCTGAAGGAGCTCTGCCCACCTTCCCTCTGGAACCTATCAGAACAAATGAGGAGCTGTCTCACAAAGGCAGCACTCAAAAGTAAGATATCAGTCCTGCCAGTGACAGGAGGACTTGAGAGCATGAGAACAAAGGTGGATGAAGACCTCCAGATGTTGTGCACCTCCACTATGAACTACATCAAGCATTCCCAAGCTTGGTTCTCCCAGAAGCTGCTCCCATGTGCTGTGCATACTCAGGAGGACCAATTGTCGCTATAGGCAGTAGAGATGTACAGTTTTGATACAGCCTGTGTGCCACTAACAATACCCAAAGACCACAATTTAAATCTCTGCTCTCAAACTCTTTATCTCAGTGAGGGAGATTCAGGGCAAAGAACCAGGAGTGAGCAAAGACAACACTGCAGGAGTGAGGGCTTCACTGTGCTCCAACTGGCAGTAAGATAGCTGGCAGTCAACAGAGCATTTGCATTCCCAGGTGAAGATGAAAAGAATCTTCCCACCAAAACACTTTATGGTGTTCTGCAGATCTGTCACCTGATGCGCAACATGGAACAGATTCCACGAATGAAAAGCTCTGGTGTCCTTCAGGATTTCTTTACCACTGCTCTGCTCTGGTGAGAGAGTCCTACAGCACTGCTTGGCACTGTAAACTCCTTGTTAAGCATTTTGTTAGGAAATGACAGAAGTAAAATGAATTTTTTTCCACGTTATGTACTATCACATTAGGTAGAGGGAATGTCAGTTACTTTTGCATGGATCATCAACCATATGTGAAACAACTTTGATGGGGGGATGGGGAGTGAGAGATGCTAGATACCTTGGTAACTCGCTATTATTTATCTCCCTTCAAATAACTACAAATAAAATTCTGCAAACAAAAGTTTAATACGCCTGGTGTTCATGACATCCTCCAAGCATTTTTGCCTCTGACTTTGAGGGACAGTAAGCATAAGGAAGAGAACTGCTCATATTCAAGTTACAGGAAATGATTCTATCTGCTGTCTGTGGAGGGAGAGATTAAGTTTCTGCTCTTATTGATGCAGAAGACACTTTGGGGTCTCTCACCATGTATAACAGGATTGATTATTTAGGATGGAGGACTCTGGATGCCAGACCTCGGTAGGTCTGAGTTGTGTTATTCTCTGTGACTTTACACAAAACATTGTGGATACCCTTGGCTTTTATGAATAATAAATTTGATGTATTTCAACATATTGTCGAAACCAGGAAAGTAATTTTCCTATTTTCCTATTCTAGCTACATCCCGAGTCTATTACTTGCCCCCTACTAAGGGAAAGAGAAAAAAATTAAATTGTAACAAGTGTCATGATAAGAGCATTAGACAAACAGTGCTACAGCTGACCCAGAACTGCACGCAGATATTCTCAGTGCAGTTGTTAACTGTATATTTATACTTACTTACACACGCACTTGTAAATATTGGTTCTTGAATCAGAATGAAAAAGAACCATTTTCTTATTAGTGACACTGGGCTCGAATTATAATCATTACAAGTAGGAATGTCTTTAAAAATACAGTCCTATACCTATGAGCAGATATAGATTTTGCATTTCCATTACAATACTTTAATCTATGACCTTTGTCCTTTTATTACGATACTATTGAAATTAGGTTGTTGGAAGGAAGATGTGGCTACTAATTTATTCATTGCTTTTTTTTTTTTTTAACCTAAGGGTAGTAGAAAGGTCTGAAAATGATTTTAAATCAGATACTTTTTTATCTGTGATAAGCTTTCATTGCTAATACAGAGCTTTGTTGAGTCCAGCAGAAGCTCTAACTTTGTCCTCTAGTTAATATACATACACACAAATCAAAAGTTGAGACTTCATAAACGTGATTACTTAGTAAACAGAGGTATGCCTTATCAGTTTTTAAAACCAATTTAAAACAAATATATTGTATTTAGCATATACCTATACATACACACATGCACAGACACACAATGCTATGTTGTTGCTACTAACATTTCCATCCCTATAAGGCCTCCAGCAGTTTTTCAGTAAAGGAAGAAACCCAAATAATGGCATTTTCACTTTGCATTTCGTATCAGCAGTCTAAGCTAAAATCGCTAGGCCCGGCTCTGGTTCTGCACAGAAGTAAAACTAGAATAATTAGTGAACAACAACACATACAAATCATGTTGCATCTACCAAAACATGTTTCTTCTACTTACATTTGTAGCACGTGGGGAGAGGGAATAAAAGGAGCACATAACAGAGCACTTCCCTGTCTCCTTGCACACTCGGTACAGCTGCCACGCCTCCCAAGAACTTTCTTTTCCATAACAAAACCCATTTCCGTCTTGCATATCAAATAATAATGTTCTAACAGCTAACTCTATGGAGCAAGACATAGTCTTCTTCATCATCTGTTTTCTTGCTAAAAATCTGATTGGATAAATTTCCAGAGAAGTAAGATTATGCCATAACTCACACGACCTGCAACATGCCTTCCTTAGAAGCACTTGAGAGAATTTTACTTTGTCCATTTTAACTTTATTTAACAACAGTCATACACCATTCACATTAGCTCGGATTACGCATTTAATTTCCTTAAGTGCTACTCTTAAAACATTGCCATGCTTAATGTTGACGTCTAAATGGTACCATTTACACTTTGCTGTGAACACCTCATTAAAGCAAATGGAGCAGGTAAGGAGGAAGAGCATCTGCCTTTGTGGAGGCAAATGGGGAATTGCATGCTGTTGTTTGTCTGGGAAAGAGTTGAGCACGATTTTCAACCTCTGTAAATTGATGTAGCTCCATAGATTTCATCAGAGCTTCTCTGATTTATATAAGTTACAGATAAGGCAGAGTTTCTTGTGAGCCTTGGATAACACAGTCTTCCATACCTCCATAAAGTCACTGAGGAGGTGCCTCCAGAGCACTGGCTGTTTCTAAATTGGACATTAGGGCATTTTAAAACAGGGGCTACTTACAAGTCACCTTTCCAGTAGAAAACATTGACCTTTCCTTTCTTGATCATCAAATTTATGAAAATTTCATGAAACAATAATAGATTTTCCAAGTAGAAAAGAAAAAGAAAGAGAAAAAGAAAGAGAAAGAGAAAGAGAAAGAGAAAGAGAAAGAGAAAGAGAAAGAGAAAGAGAAAGAGAAAGAGAAAGAGAAAGAGAAAGGAGGGAAGAGAGATACAGGGTTTTTTCCCTCATTTGCCAAAATTTCTTTCTTTGAGTAATCTCAAGTACAGTACACTTTGAAATCCCTAAAAGCGTACAAGGCAATTATTCAAGTTATTCTACACCTTTATTGTTGCCTTCAGTGCAGCAGAATATGCAGATGAGAACTACTACACATTTTTAAAATACATTTATTTTTAAGCATTTTTAAAGAACAAAATAAAAACCCACCAGTACCTACTCAAGTAAATAGATAAGAGATACTGCTAAACCAGCCTAAACGCAGTTTCCCTCACTGTAGCATCTGCAGTACAATCAATGGACTACCAAGGAGATTTTATCCCTTTCTGCTGCAGCAAACCACAGCAGTGATAGGTAAGACAGACTATTTCACCTTAAACATGATTTAGTCATAAAGCTGTTGTCATAGGTTGCATCACTTCCTAAAATTTGCATTAGTGTCCCACCACCCTATAAATTGCTTTATGTCTCCTCAGCTTCCACACCACCATGTGACCACCTTGCCAACAGAGAATGGCACAACATTACTGTTTAAAAGATCCTTTGGAAACTAGGGATAAAAGCTGCCATATAAGTGCAAAGTATTATTTTGATATCAATGATAATAATAATATTGTTATTATTTCCTGGATGTCAATGAGCTATAATAGTTGGTGGAGGTTTTTTTCAATTTGTTACTTAAAAGAGAAAAAAATTAGCCGCTGCACTATTCTCCATTTCTAAAGCCAGCAGAGGCTATCTAGGAATTTGCAGCATTCCATTTCAGATATCTCTTAACCCCTTTTACCCCAAAATGCAGAACCAGATTTAACATGGTTGATGCCATTTTTACTTAGCACGAGTCTTGGAAACAAGGAGTTAACACATGCTGCAGCAGCTATTGCTTTTACTGACAGCATATGTTCGTTATGAGATGAACAGTTTAAGCCCACTGAATACACAGGAGCATTAATAGCAAAGGAATGGTTATATTAACTTCAAAAAGCTTACATTAACATAACATGAAATTGTACACTTTGTGAGGCTTTCAAGTTCATTTTTTCCAAGTGATTTGTGCACAAAAAGTCTTAGAAACTTTTCTGCAGCAAACAAATAAACAAATGCCTCCTCCTACTCTGTCTTGTTCCTCTTCTATTACCTTAATGGATTATCCTCTCTTCTTTTTCTATTCCCTCCAAAAGTCAACAGCAGAGAAGTCTTAAATAAGTGAAAGGAAAAGCTATTAACACTGGTTTGCAACTTTATTGATAGCGGTGGTGGCAAAGCCATCTCCTGTCAACTGCAAGCACTGAGGGATGCAGAGAATCCCCATCTCCTCCCAAGGTGGCAGGGAAACCCGGTGGTCAGTGATGGTGAGTTTCCACAGCAACAACCAGTTATGTTTCCCAGGCAACCAGGATCCTCAAAATCGGGTGGCAATTGGACAGCAGAGTAATTTGGGGACAGTAAAATATATTTTCTCACTTTGCCAAAGCAGGAGCCGTGCTTGTGGCAGGCACAGGTGATGGCACAGCATGGTGGGATGTGAGGGAAGAGGGGGCTGCAGTCTGGCTGCAGGATGCAGCTGCTTCACCCAACTCACAGCTACATTCGGCTTCTTCAACCTCCCCACTTCACTTAGTGGAGGGCTCAAAAAGAAATAACATTGCACATTTTTATTTACAGTTATTTTCTTCTCTTGCTAATTTCATAGTTAGTTACCACTCCTACATTTCCATCTATTTTTAGTACTGCCTCATATGTATTACACACTGGCTTTTTGCAAAAGTTAGGGGGTTTTAACTGCTGCATTAACAGCAGAGGACCAAACCTTGCTACCTGCATTCAAGTCTCAATTCAATCAACACTCCACTGCAGACAAGGGAAGGTTTGTCCAAGTGACACTACAATTCAGATTCAAATTAAATTCATCTTCGATTATGGAGGAGGGGCACAATAAACTCATCCCTGGTATTTAGACAGATGTGGGGCCAGAATTTTATATGAACTCTTTAATACACTGCCTTGTTGTTATTGATGCTGACCCTGATTGTTTTATCAATACGTGGCTTGGTCTCATTTGAGGACATTAGAGAAGGGGAGAGAAGGGGAACAAATAACATTTTCCAGACAGAAATTTGCTTCTCTGCCTGCTTCGACTGCTGTTTCTAGATATGGAAAAATAATTAACTGAATATCATCACTTTCTAGGCTTTCTTGAACAGACAAGGTTATGAAAAAGTTTTACTACTTCAAAGAGCATATTGGCAACTGGTCTTGTCCTTGAAGATGACAAGAATTCAGATAGGCCAGAATTACCTAATGAGGATAGAAGGTGATGTTTCCAGCAGCTCTCAATAATGTGTTTTCAGGTCATGGAGATCCAACTCCAGACAAGACATACAGCCAAACAAACAAGATGAACCAGCACCTCTAGCTGTTACTCAGTGCCATCATGCAATGCTCAAAATACTGCAGAACATTGTGTGATTCTTGGCATAGTCACACAAAAAAAAAAAAAAATCCCAAAACTAGTATCAGGCTAACCTTAGCTTCTTGGGATGTGAAAAGCAACCCTGGCTTTTCAAGGTAGCTGTACCTTCTCAGGCCAGTGTTGTCAGCATCACTTCTTCCCTCGGAGGCTGTGAGAGAAGCTGAAGTCACACCGGGTCTACTTCTCTTTGCCAGTGGAAACTAGAAAGAGACAAGAACTGAGGTCATACCAGTGAAAATTTGCTTTTTCTTTCTATTCTACAATCACGGAAAACAGAAAAATACACCTTTTGGGGCTATGCTTCTCTCATGAGCTGGGTGCTTTGTGCTGTCAGAAATTAATGACCTTCATGACTCCTAGCTAACATGTAGACCTGGGAGGAAATTATCCCAGTGCACAAGGACATTTAATCTTTTCCTTCCACCAATGGCATTATGAAGGCTAAAATTAGGCTTCTCCTGTGATTGGAAACTCTTAAACCTATGTCCCCTATCTCCTTTCTAAAGATATGGTGTTGTAGTTGTATAAAAAGATAAACATTGCTTACTTGGTCTATGTTTGCAAAAACTATAATATAGCACCTACTTAGAACTGAGCAAATGCTGTTCATCTGCGTTCAATCGCTTCTACCAGCCCCTGCTGCAGAAAGAATTTTATCCTGTACAAAAGGAAAATGTCTTACGCTCACCTGACTGGATGCAAAATGTAAGCGGAAAAAGAAAATTCCTCTTCTGTCAGAATATTGTGCTACACTAACAAAACCTTAATTATCTTAAATAAGCTTATGTAAGATGAAGAAAAAAATCCAGTTAAAATTTGTGAAATGTGTATCTGGAAATTAACTATCAAGACAGACCACGTATATATTTAATAACATCTCATCCCATGTGGTCTTTTAAATAATCATATAATTATAAAAGTGTCTCTTACTACTAAAAAAAAAAAAAAGAGAGAATGACTGTAGGCAGTATTCTGCCTCTCACTCTGTCCTATCCATCTATTGTATTTCTAGAGACCCTGCCACCAAAGCTCTTGTGTAACTGTAAAAAGCTCTTGCAGTCATGGTGTACTCCTTCCTTCCTCCATGACGCACAGGTATTGGCCCAAGGGTTGAAGGGGCTCTAGGATATCACACATGGGAAATGCATCAGGCTGATACTTGGAGGGCAAGGGTCTTCAGTTTCTGTCTGGAAGTTTTGTGAGTGTGAAGTGGGACTGTATGTTTGGGGTCAAGAAGAATAAGCAGCTAAAACATTGTGAGGGTGAGAAGGGCCAGAGAAATTAAAAATCAGTATCTGTCTTAACAAGATGAACAACCACACTAGCTTCTTCAGCACTTTAAGGCTAGGAAATTTTAGGCTACCACTCTTTTCTACTTGCAAAATGAACAAAAAAAAGGAAAAAGAAACCAAAGCAACTGTGGCAAGGACAAGGTTTTTTCAGCTATTTCAGCTGTCTGACTCTGTTCTCTCAATGATTCAGTGCATCTGGAAGAGAGGAAATGTCTATTAGAATAATGCTGGTCTGATCACAAGCAAAATGCACATTGCAATTGTAGTAGCACTCTCCTGGACTTCTGAAAAACCACCTATCTGAAACCATGGGCAGAGGCTACCTGCGCTCACTGAAATAGTCTGAGCTGCAGCTAGCTTTGAGAATGATCTTTCCCAACTCCTTACACCATTCAGCATGTATTGTGGCTACCAGTAGGAACCTCAAAATAGGCAACACTGTGGAGCGGAGGAGTGCTGCTGTTCTTATATTATTTTATAACCAAACAGCCAGCAAGTGCTATTAAATTCCCAGAGTGAAACTAGCACACAAACAGAATTCACAAGGATGCCTTAAGTCTTGAGGATGAAGCTGCAGGAGACACACATATTGCAGTGTCTTGGCAGCACAGGAAGACATTATACCCTGACCCTTTTTGAACCTTGTCCACTAGCTTTAGATAGGTCCTCTGCACTGTTCAATGCTGACATTATATGGTCCAGTAATCTAAGATAGCTGAAAATCTCCCTTGAGCTTGTACTGTGTCTGCCCAGCAGTCAGCCTGGAATCACAGCAGGATTTACATGGGGAAAGTTCCACTTCTCATGAAGAGAATTATTTATTGCTTTGTAGACACTAGTTACAAAGTCTAACTATTCTTTGGACAAAAGAAGAACTGTGAGTTGAGCTGATATCCTAGGAACATTTCATCATAAAACCCTACTGAGTCATACAGCCACCTTTAAAAGTTTGGGGTTTTTCTGAGAAATAAAAGTCTTTAAAGACAGTGCCCATTGTCCCAACACAAGTGATGCTGTGGTATGCTCCTAGATGGCATTGCTCTTACTGTTTTCTGTGTGATCATGTTAGTTGGCAAGGCAAACAAAGCAGAGAAAAATAAATCAAAGTTTTGTGAGAAGGGTTAAAGAGCTCTTTGTTCATTTACTGGTGCTGGTCCATCAAACATTTGAGAAACAAGCCCTGCATTGCTTGAGCGACACTTGAACCTTCCTGTTTATCCTCTCCACCCTTCCCTCAAAATGATTTGTCCAGTGTTAAAGCAAACAGGTAGTCATCTTCACTCCTATCTTACCAAGGTCAAAATAATTGAATGTGCCTTGAAGACAGAATGAAAGTCAGCCAAAAGAGCTGAAAGCAGCATACACTGCAGCAATGAGGATTTTTCCCTCTACTCTCTGGACTGTTTGAAGCAGTTCCCAAATGCATGTGTGAATCAGACTTTTACCAATACGATTGTAGTTGTTATCTTGACAGAGTCAAATATCCGTGTTACTTTTCAGAGAAACTGCATAGGGTGCTTTGCAACATAATCTTGTTCAGGCTTGAAGGAGAGAGATTCATGTAACAGCACCAAGGGAACGGAGAGAAAAATATGTAATCTTAGGTCTAATCTAGCTGCGCTTAATACCTGCCCTTATCCTGCTTGCCAAAAGTGATAATGCCTGTTACTCTGTTTGTTTTCTATTGCTGGGCTAAAGGTTGCAATGGTTGTATTTAATATAATGATTCCAGTTTGGCTTTCTTAAAGCTTATCTTGCTTGCTTCCCCTAGCTTTCAAACTTTGTTGCAGGTCAGGTGCCACACAGCAGTTCCCAAAGCAACCCTCTGCTCCTGAGATAGCTTGGCTTCCTCCCTGTTGTCTTCTCCCACTCTGTCAGCAGTTGGTCCAACTTCATCATACTCTTTTTCTTACTGTTCTCAATACCTGCCCAATCTTCCACACACAAAACAAAAAAAAAAAAAAAAAGGGAAGAAAACTAAGTTCAGCTACAGGGTTCAGTTCAAAGTTACCATGGTGGCCTTACGTCTCTTACATTTCCTCTTCTTTTGTTCTTTTCCAGCATTGTGCTTAAGGCCTGATTATGAGCACTCGCAGATCTAGTGATTTTCATCTTAGCACACTGTCAGGTTAAATCACTGGCAATGTCTTCTCACCAGGAGTTCTCAGTTCAAGGACTGCCTTTGGATCAGGCGTTGCATGATTCAAATAAAAAATTCACATGCAAGTGTTTGGTACTATAGTGACAAGTACTATTTGGTACTATTGCTGCCTGCATTTAGTGACCCTTTTTATGAGTGTGAAGGACTTGCTGCCAGAGATAGTACTGCACCATGAAACACTGCAAACACAGCATTCTTCCAGAGTTATGGTTCTGTGGATTTACATAGCAGGCCAACACTGTGATGATGTTCCTGGTCAATCCTGCACAAGAGGCAGTACATCGCTGGGATTTCAGTTTGTACCTGACCAATCTCCTTCCCAGACCAGCTGAAGAACCAATGAATAATTTAAACTGAAAAGGAGCTCTGAAGGACACGTAACTGACTTGATGCAGGTTCAATCATAGAATTGGAGACTGGTTTGGGTTGGAAGGCACCTCAAAGATCATCTAGTGTCAACCTCCTTCCATGGGCAGGGACACCCCCCGCTAGACCAAGTTGCCCAAAGCCCCATCCAACCTGGCCTTGAACACTGCCAGGAAGGTGGCAGCCTCAGTTTCTTTAGGCAACCTGTGCCAGGGCCTCACCACTCTCACAGGGAAGCTTTTTTTCCTTATATCTAATCTAAATCTACCTTCTTTTAGTTTAAAGTCATTACCCCTTGTCATAGAATCTACTGAATTGGAAGGGACCCATAAGGATCTTCAAGTCCAATTCCTAGCTCCACCACTCCCTCGAGTTCCATCACTGGTCACCAAAGAGAGGAGATGGGTGCCTGACCCTTTGCTCTCCTTTGTCAGGAAGCCATAGACTGCGATGAAGTTGTCCTGTCACTCCATGTCCTTGCAAACAATCCCTCTCCATCTTTCCTGCAGGCACCTTCAGGTACTGAAATACCGAATCAGATCAGATTGCTCATGGTCTTTTCTAGCTGAGTTTTTCATGTCTCCAAGGATATCATGTCCCCAAGGATATCAATTCCACCTTCCTGTACAACCTGATGAAATTTAAGAACATGCTCATGGTGAAAAAGGTGAAAAATGTACCTGTTAGAAAAATCTAACAGGACTACCCCGATGTTCCAGCCTGTGTTTGCTACCCCATGTGCTATTACTGTGCACCTTCAGAGAGAGGCTGGCTACATCTTCAAGCTCTTCTATGACGGAGTTGTAGACAGCAGTAATATCCCTCCAAAGCCTTTTCATGTTAAGTCAGAACATGCCCAGTTATCTCATTGTCTCCTCATATGTGATGTGCACAAAGTTCACTGACCACATTGGCAGCCTTCACTGAACTCGGTCCAGCATGCTATCCCCATCCATTTCTGAATGCTGAGAACAAAATCTCCAAAACACATACAAGATCATTTCCTTTTCTTCCCTTTCAAAATATCTAAAAGGGTATGAGGAAGCTGCACCTGATCTACTGCAGCAACCCACTGTAGATGATTTTTTTTCACCAGTTAAACTACGTATTGCTGGCTGAAAGGGTGGGAACCAATGTATGAAAGCAGAGACCAAAACACCTTTTAATTACAAATGTGAAGTACTATCTAAGCATTGCAGATAAAACACAATTCAGACTATTTTCCATGCAGTAGATAAAGGTAGGGAGAGGTAGCCTAATTACTTCCTTTGGTATTTTTTCAACAATTTCACACACAAACAGTGGCGCTGTAACTATCGCATGGGGACTTTAAATTGATCCTATAATGGGATCCGACCAGTGGCAGCACCTTAAAAATCATTAAAGAATTCTGCAATTTGTTAAGGAATTAAAAACAATCTTATTACAGAGAACAGAACACATTTTAACTTGAACTAGTAAGTAATTCTTTTGAAAGGGTATTAATTAGTGCCTAATGGGATTTTTAATTTTGTTTTGTGCTAGATAGATAGATGTCTGAGAAATAAGACCTTGACTGAGCAGTTGAGTAACCAAAAATCATTACTACCAGTGTGGACTGGATCTGTGCTGGTCACCTACCTGCCAAAAAAGTATGACCTTATTTAGTTATTTTTCTAGTTCTATTTGCTGGGTGCTTATGAGGAAGAAATAGTCTTTTGCAGGTCCTGGGATTAAGCACAAGTATAGTAATTTCACCTTTTTTGGAGTTGGAAAAAAAAAAAAAAAAACTAACCACATTTTCACTCGTGTAGCTCCAGTGGATTAAACGGAATAACTGCAACAAGGAATTTTCCCCTTTGTTTTGAAAGGGGAAATTCTTTGGGGATTTGTTTCTTCCCCCTTTTACCTTTGATTAGTAAATCAGCAAAGGGCTGTGTTTTGAATAGAGACACAGACTGCACTTGTTCTGGAAGTACTACTTTATAATGCATTTTCCTGCGGGCAAACAGCATTTGTGGAAAATGCGGAGAACCAAGTTAAGCACCAAGGTGGGCTGCCTCTCCTAAGGATACAGAGCCCTGCATAAGCAGGAACAAAGGAGACACAGAAAAGATATGTACCATTTTCCAAAGTTCTAACTGAAGTTGTATAAACATAAGCATAATCATATTTTCCATTCCCCTTGGCATCACTTTGTGGTTTATTTGTTTTCTGATGCGCCCTATATTGTTGCCTTTCATCTTTCAGTGATGTGACTTGTCAGTCGTCTTCTTAGCTGCAGTTGCACTCCTAAGAAGTATGGGAAAATCCTTCGATGCATAGGAGGTCATTATGTAATAGATAAAGAGGGCGGGGGGGGCGAGGGGGCTGTGGTGTCTCTGCATCAACTGGTGGCATAATCCCCAAGAGAAAACAGACTTTAGTTGAACAATCAGAAAACTGGCTTGCTTTATGGTGTTTACACTGCTGCTTGCTAATGGATCACCATAAAGGAAGCAAAAGGACTCTTACACTATTGAGTATGCTATCATGGGAGTCTTCTGAGTGTGCCTTTTTTATTTGCTGCAGTCAGGTTAATGAGCTCACCAGCCCACTTGATGTCGAGGACTTTGTAACAAAGCAATCTCTCATTAAATGCTGCCTGGCACCACTCTCTTGAAGCAAAGGGACATTCAGATTATTGAATGCCTTTGTATTCCTCATTCCTACCAAGCTATGGCGTCCAACAGTGGCATCAGTCCCGCACACTTACTGGCAGCCATCCAGTCATGCGCCTGCCCTCTTCAAACTGCATGGGCATTTGCCAATCTAAGCAGCACTAGTAGACAAACAAGCATGGCACACGACTGCTTTGGCTCGTAGCCAGATGTGCAGCTGAACCATCTCACTCTCCCGCTACTGTAAGGAGAAGCACATTCTTTCCCTATTCTATCCCATTCAGTTGATTTACATGGAGAAGTTTTGTTGCAATACAAAGGAATGTGCATTTATCTGCATTCTCTTTCTGCTTTAACACCTTTTTTTTTTTTTTTAAAATCTCAGTACTGCAGGTCATGAATTCATCTGTGGCTTTATTTAAATACCTCCTGGCTGTCAGTTTCTTCAATGAAATGACCCCAGAGTGTTATCAGCTAGCTAGCAGGTGTGTCTCTTTATTCAGAATCTTGCAGGCAACCGTGCATCCTGGGTAAAGAGCAATCTACGCATGATCCAGCTCTTCCCTACATTACTCAGGAGATTTAATGGTTCACTGTCATGAAAGCGCTTACAAAGATTTTCTTTTTTTTTTTTTTTTTAAGNTAAGTTGGCTTTTTGCTTGGCTTTGTGCCCTGAGATATTTTGACACATACACACAAAATGATAAAGAAGGAATTTTTATGAAAGGCTTCATCTCATAAAAAAAAAAAAAAATCAGCCTTAGACAGACGATTGTTTTTAGTTGTAACATACTGAACAGATATTTAATAGTAATGTGGCTTCTCTGTGTATAGTTCCACTTAGCAAACAGCCTTGTAAAGCATCACATTTGCTGATGTCCCTGTGTGCACACACGTGCATGAACCCTTCTGCTATTCAGCCAGCCTCTAGTGCTGAGGAAATCCTGAGGTCTGGTTACTAGACAGGTAAGAGAAAATCACACTCAATAAAATAAATACCTTAAAGAATAAAGTCAGGGAGAAGATTAGAGACAACAGAGGGGATCCCCTGGTCCTTCCACATGTGGTACAGTGTTTTAGGACACACTTACTCAAGTCTCTTCTTTGCAGAGCTACTGCTTTGCCTGCCCTGCCAGGGAGGGAGAGGAAAAACACCAAGCCCAGCAGTGTTTCCAAGCACCTTATATGTGATGAGTTCACAGTAGTCTGGGGATTGTTCCCTGGGTAATTTCCCTTCTTTTCCCCAAATACCAGATTTGATCTAACCAACCAGCATTGACCCAACGTTCACCCGCTCTACAAGTCATTTTTCCCTCCTTCCTTCCAGCAGTGGACTGAGAGGAGGTTTTAAGCAAGTGATGTTTTCATGCCCAGAAATAGAAGTGATAGACTCATTTTTCCTTTCTTGGGAGAATTCATTTTAAATATAATCCAATATGATTTTAATTTGGTTGTTGTGGGTTTTTTCCCCTATCATAATACCTCTCCAGTAGTTCTTCTGGAAGTCAGATACATTTTTAACAAGTTTCTAGCCAAATTTTAACTCCATTTCTCAACTGCTAGTTTTCTCTGCAGCAAATTAAATTCAGAAAGTTATAAAGTTTCATTTATTTAATCTCTTCTAGGCTGTTTTCTTTGCATTCTGCTCAACCAATGGGTCAAATACTACTCAGCCTACTCTGAAGAGAAAGTAGATGGCATTTGCTTCTACCATTTTCCTTCCTCCTCTCTCCTCCCAAGTCAGAGCATCAGTATTGACCATTCAGAAAGACTAAACATTAACTGTAGTAAAAATATTTCAGTGAACAACTGCAGCTTCACTTTGGATCACATGCACTCAGATACTCAAAAGACATTGAAGAATACAGCTCTCACTGATCTCCATCCTCAGACCACACCCTGAGTTTTACATCCAGAATCATTTATAGATCAGTTTCTGTAGAGAACAAATGCATCCTCAACTATATCAATAATTTTACATACATTTTGCAATTCATTTGCACTTCTATTGCCCATGGAAAAGTGCATGTTCTGAGGCAAGCATGAGTTATTATAGTTCTCTGCTCTAATCCCTCATACTACACAGGCCATAGCGCTCCACTCTGCAATACCCACTGCACTGCAATCAGTACTGCAGTCAGGAAAGAAAACTTGCTGGTGCCCTCTTCCCCGCCTTCAACGAACTGTCTGGTTTCTATTTCTAGTGCCATTAACTTTTCTGAAAAACATGTACTTTCATCTCTCCTGTTGCCAAGCAGTTTCAGCTCCCTGTTCAAATCAAAAAGCATCAGGACAGTCGTGGCTCAATCTTGTGTGATGCTGAGCACAGGTTTGTACTTGGGAGTGCTGAAAAACTTGAGTGAGGTTCATGGGCCTTGTGAAATTCTCCTCTCCCATGTCAGCTCATTTCCCAATGGGAATGCAACCCAGGCAGGGCAAAGCCGCGGTAAGCAACAAGAGTTCACCATAATTGAATACTAGGAAAAAAAATCTTCACCAAAAGGGTTATCAAGCACTGGAACAGGCTGCTCAGGGAGGTGGTAATGTCACCATCGCTGGATGTATTGAAAATACATGTAGATGTGGTGCTAAGGGATGTGGTTTAGATGTGGTTTTTGGCAGGGCTAGGTTAATGGTTGGACTTGGAGATGTTAAAAGTCTTTCCCAACTAAAACGTTTCTATGAGAGCTACGTGAGGATGGGGTCTGCAGAGGACATGCTTTCCTCCACCTGGACTGGTTGTTATTTCTTACATTGACAAGTTTATCTTCCTCTCTTTTTTTCTAAAAGAACCTCAATGGTTCAAAAAATTCACAAGACTTGCAGCAAGCACACAGACGCTTTCAAAACTTTGTGGTTTGCAGCTTTTTAATGCTCCTGTTTCCAGAAAGAAACCATATTGAGCAAGAGGTTACTTACAGGTGAGGCAGATGATGTTTTTCTTTCATCTTAGAGGATTAATTAAGAAATAGACAGAGGCAAAATCAGAATCAAGGAAGAATAGGCAGCGTGCTTATTAACAGTACTTTTGTTTGCATTTCTAATTGATTCCTTCAAGTACTTTGTCTCTGCTATTACAACCACAGGAGCCCTGGTCTAGCTCTGACTCGAGTGCATGGTGTGTTTAACTCAGGGGGCCACCCAGGACCCTGGTACATGGGAGTTTCTTCAGGTAGGGGTGATGTCGAGCTCAGCAAGCATGCCTCATCAGCATAACACCAGGCGTTGTAGGGCAACATGGACCCTTTCTCCTCCCTCCATCCCTCACTCCTAAGTCACATTTTAACACCTAGAGAAGTGATAAAGGATGAATTAAAAATCCGCCCCAGAACAATCCTGAATGCAGCCACGTTATTTGGGGTCAAGCTCCAAATTCTATGTGAGAGAATTTGCGGCTCAATATTAGTAGGATGAAACAAACAAGCAAACAAACAAAAAACCACCAAAAAAACACCAAAAAATAAAAAGCCCAGCCTGTCTCGTCTGCCGACAATCAGAGAAGATTGGCTGGCTAAATTCTCCAAAAGCAGCCTTCAATTTTTTATCTAGCTATTTATAGAAAACTGCAGAAACAGCTGAGCTGACTGAAGTGATGTCACTTTTGCTGGGAGGACGGCTTGCTCCGTGGCGTGTGCCGAGGCAGCACAGCCCGCCGGAGGCTGGGCCGCAGCCCCACGGTGTAAACACGGGCATTTTTCAGCTCCGCTGATCAATACGGCATTGATGGCTCTCGGCTGACCTTCAACCCCTCCGGAATAGCAATGGGCCAGCTCTGCATCTTGCAGCCTGAAAGGGCTGCTGCGTGTTAGCTACCAATTTTACAATCGATCAGAAGTCATCTTTGTCAATAAAGCTCGAGATTTCAAGCAACGGCAAGCAATTTTTGAAAGGTCAGGCCCGGGTTTTTATTTGCGCGACCTCTGCTTTCAAGCAGTAGCACGGTCCCTCATACCCATTAACAGTAGTAAGAAAATTTAAGATTTTTTTTCCGTGTCGTCCCCCCCCGTCCCCCCCCCCATGTATTTTTAGTAAGCCTTTGGGCATTTTCCCTGTCCCTAAAAGAATACGGTTGCGTGGCAACGTCCCCGGTTGCCATGGAGACTCGGTGTGTAAGCAGCTGCCGCAATCAGCATTAACTCCGGGCTCGCAGGTTTGTCATTCCAATGCATAGGGAGGGGGAGACAAATAGGACAGCAGCGCATTGCCGTAAAAGGGAAGTCACCTAGATAATGTCACTCACAAACATATGTTCCACAATTATTCTTTCCACTGTTTTATTGCCGCAATTATAGCTAAACTAAGATTACAAAATTATATGGTTTTAATTTGCCTCCATCGACTATGTTTCACTTCCATTAAAATTAAGTCTAAACCCATTTAAGTAGCAAACTGTTGGCTTTGCAGGGGATGGGGGGATTTTGGTTTACCAGTGGGTATTATTTCGAGGACTTGGTAAAATTAATACCTCTACGAATCTTAATGTCTAGCCAAAATGAGGCACAGTCTAGGACACCAGAGGTTTTATTCCACCTTTCTTTTGTGCTGCGGTGAACCACAAAGCACAGCCATAGCCAGTGATGCTGACCAGGACCCTCCTCCTCCTCCTCTTCGTCCTCCTCGGTAGCCCTCTGCTACACAAAAAAAAAAAAAAAAAAAAATTTGGAAATTTTATATCTGGCCACCTGAAAGTTTTGCACTGGGCTAAGCGCGCCAGGTGCCACGACAGCCTCCGACACACCGTTGTGTGATCACTCCGATTGAAGACCCCTGCATTAAACGGGCGCAATGGGGTTGACTTCAAAATGAAGTAACGCAGCATTAAACCTGAATTTCCTTACATCGTCAGTCTTCTGACAATCCTTTAATGTTTCTCGAACATATTTTATTATCTATGTTTTAGAAGAAGTTTCGTTTTGCTCGGTTGCTGCCTGGCTGCTCCTGATCATGTTAGAACACATTAGAAAGTATATGGCAGGTGATGAAATGCACCTCCACAACTATTTCGTGAAAACCTACAGTTAGCATTAGTAAGGGACCTGGGTTTGGGTTTTTTAATGTATAGACGGAAGCATTTAATCAGTGTTAAACACACACATTTGCACAGCTGTGCTGATTCAGTTGTGTAAGCAAGAATCTATTCACGGTTTAAAATATTAGGCCACAGAGTGATGCTGACTCCTTCAGAAACAATTCCAGGTTATGGGAAAAAAACAGTGCAAATGAGTATATAAACATAAGCTTGACGTTCAGATCCATATGATTTATTTACCAACCTTTTCAAACAACAGGTTTTGACCTTGTTAAATCCTTCCATGATATAAGGGCATTTATTATTGTGGATTTGCATAATTAAAATATACATGCCTAGTCACTAGTGTTTACAACTGATACTTGAATTCTTATTAACATAAACACAGCACTGTAGCTTTTTCCTAAGGAATCGATACGGAATTGGAGCTGAAAATACGTTTTCATTTTTCACTCCAGCAGAGATGGCTGAACATGTATCTGCTGAGATTTGCAGGCTAAAAATACGTGATCCTTAGAAGAGACCTTGCATGCCACTATTTCAATAGAAGCTTCTTTCTGTGGTGAAGTTACAGTCTATAAACCCCTGAAAGTAGGGGTTTATAATGAAAATATGGCTAAACCCTTCACTACAAAAATGCTAGCAGGTGCTGTTATAATATACAAATCCAGATAGCGCACAGTGACCTATTTTCTAAACCAGGCCAGGGAAAATGACATCGAGAAATTGAATTCCTTGCCCTTACTTTAATAGTGTCTTGTCATGCAATCTTCAAATCAGGACGGGTGATCATTGCAAAACAATCCCTAACCCGAGGGACAACAAGAACGTTCTCAGCACTAATACCTCAGGCCAATCACGCTGCTTACAATAATTGACTGATTGCAGAGGGCAGGTATAGACGGTTCAAATAAAAAATATCCTTAGACAAGGGGAGGGGGAAGGGGGGGTTACCCTTTTTAAAGTTAGAGGCCAAAATAAACCTCAAAACTATATTCTGCACTATTTTGTTGTGTCATCAAAAATAGCTGGCAACTGGAACAACAAACTGCACAGCTAAAAATACGCCGGTAGTTATGCAGGGATATTTAAAATAGATTAGCATATGGATTAACTCAAATTCAAAACTGGCTTTAACCCTTTGGTGACCACAGTCCCGTTTTCAGATAGCCTGGCTCTGCAGCAGTAAAAACAAAGTTAGCTCCTGCGTGTCAAAAAAGGGTTTCTCTGGTGAAGAAGCAAGCATGGCCGCGCTGTATCCATGCATAGTGGGGAATTCCCTGGTATCTACACAAATTTAGGCATATTGAGTAATTTGTTAATTCTCTTACCATATAGTTAAGGTTATTTTTTTT
>VXBZ01007897.1:185434-236347 GCA_013399135.1 Heliornis fulica | reverse complement strand
TACCTCTAAACCAGCACACTTATTTAGTAGCAGGGTATCAGTGTAGAGCTGGATTTGTTTAGTTAGCTAAATGTAGGGAAAGAATGGGAAGCTCCCACTGAATCTCTAATAACTGGGAGAAAGTCACTAAAGGGGGTCCAAGTCCTATTTCCAATCAACTTAGGAAGATTTGTGTCCAATTCTTCTTCAAATGACACATCTAGGATTTCTCTGGTCCTTTAGCAAGCAAGTTTCCAAAAGAACACCATTTTCTCTTAGTCATGAGAGTCCTCTTTTAAAAAGGAGCATCTGTCAGTAGTTTTGCACGGGAATTGGGATTTGGAGACTATAGATCTATTCCTGCTCCTCTCTGCTGCTCGCTGGATGACTTTACACAATTCACAGTGCATCCCTGTTACCTCAACTATCTGGTTTTGTCTTCCCATGATAAACTGTTCTGTAATTACTTTTGGACTGTGACATCCAATCCATTTCCGTGGAGCCCCACAAGATGAGAACTTGATCACAGCTGGGGTCCATAGACACAGTGCAGCAACACAAATAACAAAAGAGACCTTGAGTACGGGGTAGGAGCAGCAGACTGAACTGCCCCTGAGTTCTTGGATAACATTATAGTTTCCCACTAGAAATATAATAGAAACAGAAGTATCACAAGTGTCTTTATCTCATCCCCAAGCAGTACTTTCTATGCACGCATCTCTGCCAGATGTACTAAGAGAATTCTTGCTGCATGCTAATCAGTTCAGTGAGAAGGAAAAGAAGAAAAGCAAGTACTGAATTTGCATGAAAAAAAAAAAACAAAAAAAAACAAAAAAACAGGTTCCTCACGATCACTGTTCCACTTACCCTAAAGACACAAGGAGGAATATCTGAAAACCAGCTCCTAAAGATGGATGTTTCCCTTGATATGCCAGAGTCACCTGCCATTGTCAATGGAAACTGGAATACAGACATTAATAAATGTTAGTGGTGCCCCATGCACAGGACTTCAACTGTCCAAGTGATCTCAAGAAGTGATCTCTTCACAGAGTCAGTTTCAGATGAAGTAAGATGACTCATTTGTCCAAAAAAGGACAGCAAAGCTGGTGAACAGTCTAAAGTACAGGTCCTGTGAGGAGCAGCTGAAAGAACTGGGGTTGTTTAGCCTGGAGAAAAGGAGGCTGAGAGGAGACATTGCTCTCTACAACTACGTGAAGGAGACTGTACACAGGTGGTGTTGGTCTCTTCTCCCAAGTAACAAGTGATAGAAGGAGAGGAAATGGCTGTTGCACCAACAGAGGTTTAAATTGGGTATTTGGAAAAATTTCATCACCGAAAGGGTTGCCATTCATTGGAACAGGCTGCATAAGAAGTGGTGGAGTCACCACCCCTGGAGGTATTTCAAAGACGTGTAGCTGTGGCACTTAGTGACATGATTTCATGGTGGGTTTGGCAGTGCTAGGTTAATGGTTGGACTTGATCTTAAAGGTCTTTTCCAGCCAAAATGATTCCACAGTTCTACAATCGACATGACAAGTAGAGCCCATAGCTATAACACTACCAACAGTACGATTACCTTTATATGACTCAAACTGTCTTTTGACACCTTTAGCTAATTTACTTACATTATGTCACACACCTCAAGTAAGTGACCCCTTTATTGCAATTATCTTTTTTGAGTTTTAAAAAAATAAAAGCTTAGGAGCTGTGCAATCAAACAGATCTGTAAATAATCACTTTCCTTTGTCACTGTTTCTATTATTAGAAATGTTATAGTCCCTTATGGGAAGAGTTGGGGTTTTTTCTGCAAGTGAATCACCTCAGCCATTTCCAAGTGTCGTGAAGGATCAGGAGAGGAATAACAATACCACAACACAGACACGTGTTACAAAAAAAAGTTAACCAGCTCTTCTAATGTGAACCAAAGATTCACATGCAGAAATGTACATGTGCTTCAGCATTTCTATTTCTGAACAAAATTATCACAGTTGTGCACCCACGAGTATTTCAGTTTCATGAACCACAGGAGGCTTACCTTTATAATTACAGACTCATGTGTCCTAATGTGAATGCTTTTTCCACCAAAACTAGACCTATGTCTTTATAATTTGAGTGGATAAACCACAACAACATTTTTCTTAGCTAAAAGTAAAAGTACTTCTCAGAATTCCACAGTCTTTTTTCAAAATTCCCTGCACTATACACTGGTAAATTGTATAAACTAATTGCTAAAAAGCATAGAAAAATGCATCAGTGTTTCACTGCAAATATAAAGGGATAAGTATTTGCTTAAGCCGCTCATGCTGTATCTTTCAAAAAACACAATATCTAAACAAAATAAAAAAATTAACAACTTTGCCTAGAGATAAGGCTTCTAATTTTACTGCCCATATATATGGAAAAGAAGCCTAGCAACCTTCATAATCGTTGAATATAAATCTTTGTTTGTGAAGTAGTTAACACAAGCAACCACATTTCACACTTTTAGTTAATTGCAGTATACTTAAAATATTGTTAAAACACTTCCGCATGTGTAACTGTTGGTAAACAGATTTTTATTGAGAGGTCCCCCTTAAATTGTGAAGCAACAGCAATTTGTTTTCATTTAATTGACAGCAAGAGATCGGTAGCTTAAAATACACAATGGAAGATCTCCAATAATGAGACCTTTGAAAATAAGCCTTAGCAATCTGGAAAGAACAAGCTGGACCTGTCAATGCACAAGCCTGTAATGCTCTAACCACATGTGGTCCTATCTTACCATTCAGCTAGAATCAGGATTCCAAGCACAGATGTACATCTTATCTGGGGCAAAAGAAACCCTCTCAGAAATCCGGCCTTTCTTTTTTTTCCCCATGGTAGATGGGATTGTACTGAGTCCTGAGTGCAGTTCAGCAGAGGTACTGTCACCTGTACTTGCTCATAAGAAGATACAGGGTTTGTAAGACCATTTCCACCCAAGGGCATGCACATTATGTCTTCCTTACAAGGAGCTCTCTCCATGGACCAGTACGATTTTCTCTCTCTCTGGAAATGGTGCCTAAGCAAGCAAAGCTAAACTTGAGATCTCTTTCTGTGTAAAACAAATATATGCTTTTTTTTTGATTAAGCAGATAACTTCAATGCTTTTCCATACAGGAGGATGAAGTTCAGACTACTAACACCAAGGATCAGAGATCCCACCACTGACACTCCTCTCTCCCTCACTACTTAGACAAAATGCACACCCATTACCATGGAGAAGGTAGGAGTCAAGAAGAAAAAGCAAAACCAGCACCCACCTCTCTCTGGAGATGCTCCTGACTGTTTGTCAAGAAAAGAGTCTTTCCCTCTCACAAGGCTTGGAGATGTGTCCTGGCCACAACCCCACTGCATCTTGGGGAAAAGTGATCAAAACCACCACCTGCTTCTTCTCTAACCACCTCCAGGTTTCCTTACAGAGGAGAAACAAGGATCCAGATCGCCATCAGGTTACTGAGCTGGACAGCAGAAGTCCCAGCACCTCATACTAGCACAGACCTCTACTGACCTACTGCTGCCCATTGTTGTCCTCTGCGCTGTGGTACATTCCCTCTTTCCTCTTCCACATAACTGTTCTATGCTGGCCAGTAAATCCTGATAGGATAAACTGCAAACCAGTACGAACAGCTGGCTTGGCTAATAGGGTCCAGTTACAAGAAGCAAGAGTTACAGTTTTTTATGGACAACAAGTACAGACACAAGAATTATAACCTAAAATGAGATATTGGAGGAGACCTGAAAGATGATGGAGATACCCACAGGTAGCAATCACAGTTAGGATATTCTCATTTTGCATTTTTGACAGTTTAAATAAATTTGGCAGTTCCTGCTGGAATCAGAAAAAACTAATTAAAATGTATCAGGAGCAATGACAGGAAGTCAGTATATTGAAGTCTCTGGTTTGGAAATGCAATATTTGAGAGCATCACTTAAAATATCTCTCTTGAATTTGAGTAACCTCACAAAAAAACAGCTAAAAAACAAAGCCTAACTTAGTCACCAAACCACAGCTTTTCAGCAGCCAGGAAAAGGCTTCTCTAAATTGGTATTTTGTGTACATTTCAATGAAAGTTAGACACCCACGTGCCAGTATATGTGCAAGAGAAGATGACAGCATTAAAAGTAACATCAAATCAGCAATACTGTGAATATTCCTAACCCTCACTAGCTCTGACACATTTGTACCAGGTGAAATAGGAGTAATCCAGCCCCTGGATGAATAATCCTGGCGTTCCTTCAGGGAGCAGAATGAAGAGGTATTATCAGACATGCAGAGGCAGAGGTGAAAGTGAAGGTGAGAGCTGTTCATCCATGAGGAGCACTGTGGTGGGAGACAAATTCAGCTGATTCAAAGACAGTCACCCAGGCAGCTTCCAAGCCATTCTGTTTCCTTCTTTGTTTGACACTGGGAAGACGTGAGTCCCCGTTCACTTTTAGGAAATGTTTTTCCAGTGATGTTTAGTGTCAAGGTGGCAGTGACGACTTTATTCAGGTACAATAACTTAACGTGATTCCTTCCTAAATTATTAACAACAGAAAGAGGGGTTAGAAAGCTAGAGCTAGCAACAGGGTTGCAGGTGAGCACACAGACATGCAGCTTTAAAAAGGCTTAGGAAGAAAAATACCAGCTTTTTTTTTTCCCTAGAGCAACATTCCCCAAACACAAGCACTGCTTTAAACTACTTCTGTGTCTACTTACTGTCTCACACACCACCAGTGCTCTCCAGTACCTCGCATCTGAAATAAGTTCTGAAAGTTTTCCACTTCAAGAAAGAAGCTAAGAAAGGCAACTCCATTTGTACACTGTGATGCTAGAAACAAACTTTCCTCACAGTGCCCCTTCCACACTCCAGATCCAACTGCTGTTTCAAGCGGTAGAATGAAAACAATAATGAAACCCCCAAAAGTTTCAACCACTTTATTATCACATCTTGTTTTTACCATTTTCATCAGGCTGAGAAGAAAGCAATAAGGAATGGAATTGTAAAATATCATAGAATCGCAGAATCCCCTGAGTCAGAAGGGACCCATAAGGATCATCAAGTCCAACTCCTGGCTGCACACAGGGCCAACCAAGTCAGAGCATGGGACTGGGGGCATCGTCCAGACGCTTCTTGAACTCGGCCAAGCTGGGTGCTGTGCCCCCTTCCCTGGGGAGCCTGTTCCAGTGCCCCATCACCCTCTCAGTAAAGAGCCAATTCCTAATGTCCAGCCTAAAATTTCCCTGTCGCAGCTTCATGCTGTTCCCTCAGGTTCTATCAGTGGTACATCCCTAAGTTGTTTCTATCTGTAACAGTTTGCTATTGATCCAATTTTGTTAAGGACTCCTAATTTATAGGCTGGTTTAATAGAAACAGCAGAATAACGCATTGGTGACAGAACCTTGTTTGTCCACGATAGCTTGCACCACTGCAGTCCTAAACAGTGTGTTTTGGTATTATTTATGATCATTCTCAAGGGGGCCTACAAGAAAGATGGGGAGAGGCTGTTCGGTAGGGCCTGTTGTGACAGGACAAGGGGTAATGATTTCAAAATAGAGGGAGGGAGATTTAGATTGGATATTAGAAAAAAGTTCTTTACTGTAAGAGTGGTGGAGCACTGGAAGAGGTTGCCCAGGGAGGTGGTGGATGCCCCATCCCTGGAGATGTTCAAGGCCAGGTTGGATGAGGCCCTGAGCAACCTGATCTAGTTGGGGGTGTCCCTGCTTCTTGCAGGGGTGTTGGACTAGATGACCCCTGGGAGTCCCTTCCAACTCTAATTATTCTATGATTCTATGATCTTTTAAGTGGCAATTAGTCTGCCTAAAATTGTGGAACATGCACACTAGCATCTTAACAGCCCTTTCTCTCAGGTGATCAAGGGAATCCACAAGCTAATGAGGATGCTATACTAAAACATGCCATGAGCCAGGTCTGGGAAGCTGTTCAGTAAGTTTGACCATCATCAGGGAAAGACAAAAGATTGTGAGAAAGCAAGGTGGGCAAATGAGTTGTATCTTTTAGACAGTAACAAAGGGAGGTCAGGGCCTAGAGTGCTATGGACAGACCTGCAGCACCACTGTTAAGGAAACAGTCTCTGGGTCACAGGAAACAAAAACAAGGAGATGAAATGGAAAACAGCATAAGCAGCACACCATGGCACATCATATAAATGCAAGATCATCCAGGCAAAGTCTCATCCCCTTCTGAAAAAGGTAATTTTGTTCTGTTGTCCTGTATTTGGAACTTCTATACCATATAGTAGCAATTTTGAAATTGTGACCAATTGAATGCATCAAATAGCATCTCACTCACTGCCCTACTCTCCTGATGCAGGATGGATATACCAGACACAGAGAAAATGGCTACACCCCAAAAATGGTCTTACTGAGGAAGCTCTTCACTGGGCAGCATTCAGTACTGGTATGTGGCGCAACACATCTTCCACTGATTCAGATCCTCCTTACCCACTATCACTAGTGGCAGACCAAAGACCAAATAAGGAGGAAGCTCCACTGCTAGCCAAAACACAAGATTGCAGGGAAATACACTGACAAAGATACAAAAATCCCTTTGAGCAGACAAATTAATCCACCCTGATAATATCGCCATAGCAGACTGTGTATGTGCTGCAGTCCCTTTTGGTATCTCACTTGTACTCCTTCACTTTCTTGGATTACAAACACCTCTGCCACCCCACATCTACATACACATCTAAGACCTGATTCTCCCCATGGGGCTGACCCTTTCTCTTCCCACAGGAATTACAGAGAGAGTCTGAGGCATCTCAGCTCTAAACAGAAGTGCCTCAGTCAAGTTTCATGGTTTAGGAGGTATGAACTATATATACTCTGCGCTATAAACTTGTTCTTCCCTGCCCTACATACGCACAGCCCTCACACATCCAAGGGCTGAACCATTCTAGGGCCTTCCATAGCATGAACAGAAGATGACACTTCCAGAGTCAGCTCTCAGTGAGCTGGGACACAACTGACAATGTAGGTTACATCATATCTGGGCAGAGATCATAGAGATTGGTGCCATTCTGTTACACCCTTTCTGGACTCAAGCCAACCTTAAAGAAATCAAGCCATGCACATAAACCAGCAAGCTTAGCCCCAGAGGTCATTTTCTGCATGAACTTAATACACTACCACACAATAATACAGTCTGCACAGGAACACCAAAATCAAAACAAAATGTCATTTCAAGATTTTAGAAGAAACACTTTTTCATAACTCTTCCAAATGTAAAATCTTTTGGTTATTTCTTTCAAAATTCAGTTGCACCATTGGATCTTGACATATTTTTTAGGTTCTAGTATTTTCATTAACAGGTTGTATCAAGCAAGAATTTTTTTTTTCCTTGGGATATGTCCTCCAGACATTGCATTTTTCCTTATACACTGTGGTAGTAAGTAATCATTTCCAATCAGCTGTATTTTTCTGAACTGACATTGTATCTGAAGGACATTTTCTTGCCATCATCTATGCAAGTCCTTATCAGCCTGGGAAAAACAACACAGACAAAAACCAGTTGTACGTGTATTCCCACTACTCCATCATTTCACACTGAAGTATTAATTCCGCTTTAGTAATGGGAAGTACCTGAATCCTGGCCCTGAAAAGGGGGAATCTCACATGAGGAAAATACAGCTTTTGCAGGAAACATTTATGTACTTACCAATACCAAATAAATGTGCTTTATTGCACTATCCAAATGGCTTTTTCCCACTAGACCCAAGGCAACAGATATGTAGAATATTCATTAAATTCAAGGATCAGTAGTCAGTTGGTTTCTTTATCCAAGCTTAAAAGAAAAAAAAAAGTGTTCGATAGCATCTGGGTAAAAATCAAAATGCTTCTAAAAAGGCAAGATCTGCTGCTGTTCTACTACTGAATGTATTCATGCACCTTAAAATAGATGTGACGCACAGTTTTGGTTGGTGTCCATATCTCCAGTCATTAGATACTGCTGTGAGAAGCCTGCATTATTTGTAGGCATAGGGATAATTTTAAATGCCAATCCTAAAAGATTCAGAATTTTGCTGTATGGACACAGAGGATGCAAGGATATGATCATAAGCAACAAGAGATGTCACCAAATCTCCTTATGTCTTTTTTTTTACCAGGCATTTGACACACAATGGCAGGACAGTCACAAGGAGACATCATCAGGCTGTTTGTCCTCTGCCAGTGTCATGTAGTGATCTGAGACAGTTACTAAAATCGTTCATATGACATGCAAATTTTTCACTGGACATTGATTTTTCTCCTATTCTGTACACATTAAAGATACTTTAGGCAGGAAGACTCAGATCCAGATCTCAACTGCCAAGACCCAGGCATGATCAAGGTCACATGAATAGAGTAGATTGAACATAATTATCGGCTTATGGAGGTAGACCAAAACATTATATCACAGCTCATAGAATTTCTGCTGTACTGATAAGCATCTGCAAGAGCAGAATTACCCTGAACTATGCAACAGAGCACACAGCCTTCCTGTGTCTGCCTGATGCTCAAATACATCGCGGGGCTGATGAATCTTACAAGATCCAAAATGTTGTGATGTTGCATCCATAATGTTCACAACCATCGAGGTGCTGCCAGGGCCTTCATCACAGCAGTTTCCCATGGCCAAAACATGTTTTCCCAACCAATCAAGCTAGAGGAGCAGACACAGAAATTCTGGTTTTCAGTATTATCATAAAAAGTCAACCAGACATGATTATACACAGATGGCTTGATTACCATACCTGTGAGACCCTGAAGCTGTTTCTTTGAGCTCAACAGCAGTTTTACTATCACCTTGAGAAGAAGCAAGTACAGAAGAAAGAAGAGGCCAGTGTGATCATTTCCTGGCCTCATCACTCCTTAGAAAAAGAAGAAACTTATTTAAAGAAGAAAAAAAGTTTGTAGAGCAGGAAAAATTTGGGAGACGATCTGCTCATTGATACTGCATTATGTCTTTAGAGTTAGCTACCATGTCTAGTTGACTGTGTTTATTATTAACAATTAGGTTTTTTAGAACTTAGCAAAACCCTAATAAAAAAGCAAAACCAAATCAGGCATCATGCTTTGTCTAATGATAGGAAGCCAGATGGAAAAGAGCTATGATAACAAGCATCTCACAATTTCATTACAAAGAACAAACCCTCTGTTGAATGCCTGTGCTCCTCAGTCAAATGGGCTCTCATGACTCAAATAGGCTCAGGAACAGCAACTGAACCCAATCAAACCTTTCCTTTCAAATTCTCTTAGACAGTCAGATCATTTTTCAAAGTCTCTTAAAATAAACCTTTTAGTTCTCAGGAAAGTTCTTGACAGTAATTTGGCCTGATGATAAACAAGGCTCCACTAAGTACATTTAAAGAAAGAAGAAAAGTCTTCACATTCTAAATTAGATATGCTTAAATGGGATGAAGGATCATAGCAATAAAAACACCACCACTACACTATTTCTTTCTTACAAATGGGCTCCCAACACAGTTTCTTTGTATGCAGAATCTTTCTGACCTTCATAGAGAAACTAGCAGGTGATTCAGTTTTTAATTATTTATGAAAGACTCATCAACATTATTGTTCCATTCCAGAAGAAGCTTAGCTAAAACCGAATACATCCAACTTGAGAAGAAACAACACAAACCTAATTTTTTCCTTGACACCTCATTACACACATATTCAGAACGGCATTAATCAGCACTGTGATTTCTCATTCCACCTGGAAAGAATTAATTTATCTGCTGCTCTGTGGAGCTGTTACTGGCAAAAGAAACACCAGTGATAAAACAGTCTTTAAAAGACCTTAAACACACAAGAGCTTCCTGCAGTAGAAGCAAAAAAAGAAATGCACCATATGAAGAAGTTCCGCTTACCTATGGGCTTGTTTGAAATCTCACCAGTGTGAAGTATTCGTAATGATAAAAATAGATTTTACTGAGACATTTGACTTTTTATGGTCTTGCTAAATATCTAAAAAGAAGGCAAGCTGACACTACATATGGCAAAGGAAACTTTCAATGCAGTATAGCCTTGTTTTCATAGCTGAAGAAAAGCAGAAGCTAATTTTATTTCACTTGAGCAAGCAACTATGAGAACACAACAGACAAGTTTTATTATGAGGTATGTCAACAAAGGGTAGCCCCAAGTAGAATACAAGGTGTGAGTCCTGTTTGCTTCCTGTGAGCAGGAGTTTGGAGGAGGTGAAGGAGCAGTCAGATGAAACTTGGTGAGTGCACTATTGCCCCCTTCAGACCAATGGCTCATAAATTTATATCGCATTTTTAAATTTATGAATTTTATATCACACTTATAAATTTGTATCACATTTAGTCAACCTTGCCCTCTAGGTTTGAAAGCCTATCACAAATAAAGTCTATTTAAGATCTCACAGTCCACTTTCTGGCACTGCATTCCACAAGGCAACACATTCCCCAGTCCCTAGAGATAAAGTGATGCTGACCACAATGACAAAATTCTATTGACAGAAATCATTGGTCTTTGCCTTACGCATAACAACCTTCTGTATCATTCTAGGAACCAAGCTATCATGAAAAAGTGTAACTGCAAAGAGGAAACTCTTCGAAGGATTCAGAGAATGATATTCAGAGGATAGATAGGTAGGCACATCTACTTATCAGCACAGCTGTCAGTTTTAACAAACTCTGAACACAAGTAACAGCCAAGAGCCTCAGAGAAGCCATACAGAGTAAAATAAGTCATTCTCATCTCTTTGTCATCATACCTCTTCTTCACATTTGCTGCTGACCTATTCTGCAGCAACCACCTTGCACTTGCACCAGTGCTCTGGCATCCAAGTTGACACAGCAAAGTGCAAAGTTCACAGATTTCTGACACATATTTTGTACCTGTTCGTTGAATACAGTAGCTGAAATCCTGTATGCCTGAAGCCAAGATTCAGATAGCTGGTGTGATCATAGGTGAAATCCAAGTAGCAATCTGGTCCTCAAGTACAATTAAGTAGTCTCTGAAGCAGAGCTCCCTTATATAAGCCATTTAAAATTGAATGAGACATCTCACTGGAGAGTGTACTGAAGAACAAACTTGCGCACTGACTAGGATGGGGAGGAAGGAAGGAAGAGAAAAGAATGTCCCAGTTAGCAGGAATGCATAATGTCTTGCAGCTACAAATAAATTTGGCATTTTTGAACAGAAATAAGAAATGCCCAGGAGAATGGAGGAGAGGCACAAATTCAAACAGTGCCCCAGTAGAGACAAGGCAGTAGCTGTCACACAACGTGTGTGAAGGGCACACGGTACTCCAGTGGATTACAGCCTAATGTGTTTTGTTTCAGCTTAGCTCATTTCATGTGCCCTTCATGAAAACACTCAAAAAAAAAAACCCCAGTGCTCGGTCCACCAGTAGAAGCCAAGGAAAACAGGCAAAAGTTGAATCCTATCATCCGTGAGAAGATTCATTACAACATGACAAGCATCCAAAAGCAATAAATTTGTAATGCAAAAAGGAATCATAATTCAAGACCTGCCCCAGAATATTTCAGGTTTGAGTTTGAAACTGTCAGAAAGCCAATGGTTCAAAATTTTTCAACCCAGAAAATAACAATTTTGAAATGGAGGTGATAGGTATAAACAAGGACGAGATGATGTGTGGCTCAGCTGTAAGTTGCACCTTTCACCTTAGTTTTAGAGATTTAATGGGCATGGAAGATGAAGAGCAAACACAAGAATAGGGATATGTGAATGGAAGTAGAAAGAATGAATAAAGGTTAATTGTGACATTCTTCAGAGGTTAAGGCATTACTCAAAGACAAAGTATTGTGGTGTTGAACAACACATTCTGGGCTGAAAGGCAAAATAATTGGCTTCAGTATGGATGCTGCTCATCATGCACAAACCTGTAGATTCTTTTGGTCAACAAAGAGCTCATCTGAGGTGAAATTACTTTGAAAAGACAATCACAAAAGAGACAGAATACTTTCATAATTGCCTTTCTTGTGCATATGAAAAGATTATCATCAGGAAGGGCATAAAGTTCTTCAACATTTTGCAAAACCATTAACATTTTTTCTAATCAGAAATTAGTACAAGAAAAAGAAAAAGCATAATGGCAATTTATATAAAGAGAAGGACAGATACAAACCCCTCTAATCTCCAATTAAGCACTGCCCTAACAGCAAGGTCACTGAGGCATCTCCAATTGAAATGAAATTGGAGACACACAGGAAGTGTCTTCTCTAGAGTAATTAGTAGCTTTAGAAAGTTCCCCATTTTTAATTCAGATGTTTTGTAATATTGATTATATATAATTGTATTTTAATAATATAATGATTCTGTAAGGAGTTTTTGAAGTGAACTCAATGATGTGATGACTTTTATTTGGCATGATGATAAAATGCCCATTGTTTACAGATCTTTTGAGCATCAGAAAACCAAGATAAACACATAGGACTACAGTGAAACTGTGATCCCTAAAGTTTGTTTTTACTGAATAAGAGATTCTAAGGACATCTTTGCAGATTTCTGTCATGAATCCTGATTTAGAATACTGCTCACTGCACCAATTTGCTGCGAATGGGCGATTTAGACCGCATAAAGGACCCCTGTCAAAGGTATCGGCAAAAATTGTTTTATTGAAATATGATGTTATAAATAAGTGCATCTTAATAACATGTGATGGCAAGATTCACTCTATTGCTGTTCTGCATAAAAGATATAACAATGATTCAAAATTACCAAGAGAGAGACAAAGTTATCAAGACAAAAATCAAAGTTACCAAGACAAAACATTAGTGCACCATAATACAAGATTATGCATAATATCTGCCAATTGCCAAAGATCTGCCTTGGCTAGAGGCATCTCCACCTTGAGGAGCAAGCTTGAGAGGTGTTCCAACTCAAGGGAAGATCACAGCCATGCTGCCTAGCATGGGGAGCTCAAAGAAGGCTCACTTAGGCTGTCATATTTCATATTTATAGAACAAAGTGGTTAGCTCATAGTCAAATTACATGCGATGGAAAAGGTAGTCATGAGACTCCTTGTACCCACAACTTTCTTTGTTCCTTGATCACTGAGTCTGGGAAAAGCCACCTGATATTTATATGTCAATCGCATGATCCTTTTTCCAATTTCATATACATCAATGCCTCCCACATTACTCTATTCCTTTGTGGGCTTTCAGAAAACAGATTGGAACCCATGAAACTCTTGGCCAGGTTATAGCTGAGACCTTTGCCTCTTCTGGAGCTACAGCTCATTTGGTTAAGGAGTTGAGTGCAGCCATCACAGTTTCTGGGCTTATTCTTTCCATACATTCCAGATCAGGTACAAACCTCTCCCTTCTGAAGTCATTCAGAGTTTCATTATTAAATTTAGTCATGCAAGAACTTCAGTGAACTTCTATAAGAAGAAACATTTCCTAATTTTTCTCGTTGTTTTCTTGATTATTCAACCTGCCATCTGAAGCAAGTTATTCCTAGCATTTAATAAAAAGGAAGGTTCTATAAGATGTTGTTCATCACCATTCTACTGACAACGAAAGTAGCAAAAAAGAAGCCAGTGAAGTCTCTCAGACTGGAGTACTACAGATTGTAAAGTACAAAAACCCGTAGATGTGTGGTTTGGCGAAAGCAGGCTACACTAAGGAGGTTTAGCCCTGAATGTCCATAAAAGTAATTTGTTGGTAATTGTTAGTAATTTTTCACAAATACTTTTTCTAGCAGATTGTAAAAACAAATTTTTTTCCAAAACTCATGAAAGCTGTATATGATGTATGGGAAAATACACTGTATCTGCTAAAAGCCATTCTCATAGCTATATTCAGAAAGAATAGCACTCATGTCCACTGCTACAGTGAACATGTAATTATTGAAGCTGTGACTATCTTAATGCATATATTAATTACTGCCTAATACAAACCTATCTACCTACAGCTAGGAAATTGTTTTGTCCATCAGGTGTTCCCACCAGGGAAGGTAAGGCCATCTTACCTAGGTAAGATGGCCTTACCTTCCCTGAGCCCCAGCCCACTATTTCCTTATCTGTAGAGACCCATGACATCAGACCTGTTCTACTGGCACTAGAGTCCTCTCCTTTTCTGATTTTCCTTTAATCGTCCTCCTTCTGCCCTAATGCCTCTCTCCATTGTTTTGTTTGCTGAGTGTTCATAGACCTTAAGTAAGATCCAAGAGGGTAATTTGTGATATACAAATGTGACACAACTCTCCGTCCCCTACCCTGATCCCAAAGAGTTCACAATACATCAGAACTAGAGAGGAACGGCTTCAGAAGAGCCAGTCTTCACAATGGAATGAGTCTGCTGTCTCCTGCTTAGAAGAGGTTGAGACCAAGCTGGAAACACCCTGTCAAAGACACAAATCTGAGGACAGATGAGAAACTGTGAAGGTGATCCTACATAGGAGCTCCAGCCCTCTAACAGCCCTGGTAAAACTGTACCCACAGGGTGATGGGAATAGCAGCATATACAGTTGTTCATCACATGGTGCCAAGAAACCAAAATAGCAATGCAAAGCAGCTGGGAAGGTTGTCTCCTTCAAAAAAAAATGACTCCCTCTAAGGATATTCTTGGGTGGTGAAGAATGTTTTTCCCAACAGATTTCTGGCAGCCTTCAAAGCTAGACTGTGTAAGTAGGGCACACGCTAAAGCACGCTTGTGTCCCAGTAATTCTCAACTGATGGAAGAGGCCCCTGGGCATCAGGCAGTTGGATCCAACTTACAACAGATTGAGCCTTCACTCTCTCTTTGAACTTAGAAGAACCTGACTAAACCACCATTATCCTTTCATCCATTAGTCTGTTATTGTTCCCATAGAGGTACATCCCTTTCTTCCTTTGAAATTAGTCCTGTTTATACCACCCTCTGCCCATGCTTTTTTAAATAATTTTCTTCAACCACAATTGTAAACTTTATTAAATCAGTGCTATCTCAGGAAAATATTGACAAAACTTCCCTGCAAAAGGCCAATTTAAGCAATAATAACAACACGAAAGTACATGCTTTATAAGCTATTCATGCACACTGTGAATGGACTGAAGCCCCCAAGGTAAAATATGAATGTGCTTATCAGCTGAAGGTAGATATCAATTGCATTATAAAACATGTTAAAGGTCTCATATAAATATTATTACCTTGTTTTAAACTTAATTAGTTTAAGCCTTTTCAAAAAACATCATTTCTACTTCACTGAATCTCTCTAACTTATTACAGGAAAAAAAAAATAAAACCAGAAGGAAAATCTGTGTCTTATTTACTTCAACATGGTCCAGATACTCCTCAAGGTGGAAATTACCCAACATATAAATCATTACAGTCCATGATGTTCCCTTCCCACAGGTGCTAAGTTTGCCCTCTTTCTTTTCTCCTGAGGTTGATATCATACCAAATACCTGACCTTCTCAAGGCAAGGATGAACAGAAGGACAGGAGAATTCCTGTATGTCCTGGATTCACTGTATCACTGAAACTGCCTTGGGGTGCCCTACAAAGAAAATCATTATTATTGCTTTGAATCATTCCTACTGTGAGAATACTTTCTTCTTACAAAATGTTCCTTAGACAAATGATGACAATTTACAACAAAACAGACCCTACAGATACCTGGAAGCGAGGCTGCTGAAGTAAAAAAGACTTTCTGAAAAAAACACGCTCTAGGACTTGCACTGTGCTGGTGACATGTATCACCTCTCCATCAGCCAAAAGTGTAAAAGCAAATCATGGAGGGAATTTTCTACCAACTGCCAACCTCTGAACCTCCTTGACCAGACACTTTTCCCCCCAAGACTGAGATATTCAACTCAACATGGCAGCATCACAAGCCGTGATGTAGTACCTTAGGTCAGCAAGTTGAACGAAACCAGTTTTTCTTCTGCTCTTGAAGACAAGCTTGTGGAACTGGAAGTGTACAAGAGCACTAAAAGACAATGAGCTCACTGTTATTTTTACTCAAATAAAGTTATATTTTTCTGCTCTGATACAGTATCAATCATGACTCATTACATTACATGAGACAGGAAAATTGTGAACAGAGAAAGAATCTATCAGGAAGAGAAAGAAAAGCATTCCACAACAATTAAGCTGCACAGACGGATAAATTTTCTTTGAGTCACTGATCCAGCTGGCTAAAGTCTTTAACCTTTGTGAGCTTGACCCAGGACTTGTGACCTAGTCTAGGGCATAAGGGAGGATCTAGGAGGATACAGAATTAGAGCCTGTGATTCATGTCAGCATTGCTGTGTATAAAGGCATAGTACCAATGTGGGAAAGAAGTTGATCCTGTGGCTAAAGTACTAGACTAGTAGTGAAAAATGTTTAAACTTTCCAGCTCTGATGCAAACTTAGTGTCTTCAGGCAGAGAATGCAGTCTACGTGTTCCCACTTTGCACCTCTATGAAAAGGTGGCAACACAATTCCTCTACCTTCAAAGATACACACGTCCAGAATTTTACTCACCTGAGGGCTCCATCTGGTCTGTAATGTGCTAGTGTTCACATCTAGGCTGCTCAGAAAAGCAAGGTGTCTCTTAAATAACTTAATGTCATTTAGCACTGGTTGATCTTTGTAAACAATTTATTGTTTTGCAGTGTAAACTGGGATGCAATTTCTTCCCATTGACATATCCTTGGCCAAAGTGATACAGTGTGACTCTCACACAGCAAGGGAATGATAGACCCTGTCTCTAAACCGTTGAATGTTTACTCATGTATTTCACACAAAATGCAATGAAGCAAACTCTAGGGAGTGAGGGGAATCCATATCAATATACCTTATATCCGATGACTATGGAGAGGAAAAACACTCTGCTTTCCACACCAATCGTGAGCAAAACCAGTACTTTACAACTAAGTTTAAGAAGTAAGGAGAAGGAGAGAAGGTGCAAAGGGAAAGAAAAGGAGCAAGACAAGAGGGGTTCATGAGTAGTTGAATTCTGGATGAGGAGAGGAGACAAAATGAAAAAAAATCACCACGGTCTCTATTTGCTGTTGTGATACTGCAATTAAAGTCTGGAACTCTACAGCATCAAGAAGCTAGTGAATCACTATTGAAAAAAAACAACTGTCTGGGTTTCCAAGAGTGCCTGGAAATCATTAGTTTTTCCATAGCCATTTTTTGCTTCTCCAGTTACCAACTGCAGAGTTACTCTGTAAAGGACAACAAATTTTCTGCTATAGCACTGTTCAAAACAGCTTTTCTTTAAGAATACAAATAACACAGCTACCTAAATGAACTCAGAAACACTGTAATGACCCTAATCTGGGGTTGCTTCACCCTTCTGATGGCAGTCTTATACTTGGCTAAAAGATGATGTACATTACAGAATCACAGAACGTTACGAGTTGGAAGGTACCTCATTCACATTTTTATTTTTAGAATGTATTTTCAATGCCTGCTTGTGATAGCCACTTACTGTCATTCGATCTTGTACTTCAGTTTTAAGTTCTCCATGGCATGAGCCATTTTCATTCCCTGCCTAGCATAATGGAGTGCTCTCCATGATGGTTTTAATAGTCAACAGTTACAGTATGTGTAAGTGGTGAAGAGGTATTCAGGATTGGCCATTATAATCATGCTCACTGTCAGAACAGTCATCATGGGTTTATACATGCTACCGCCTCTATGCTACTTGGTATAAAGCCTTCACTGTGGAGTGTCATGCAAGCCCTTCCATGGCATAGCAAGGCATCACTTCTGAGAAAGATGTATGAGGAAGATGAAGGGGCAAAGAGGTGATTAACTTTCCAGCAGGTAGATAACCTGCTGAAAGTAGTTAACTAGTTCCAGCAGGTAGTTAACCTGCAGAGAGCCTACTCTCACCAATATGGCTACACATGGCAACCTGGGTTAAAGAGCTTCAAGTCTCAGCCTATTCTTAGGCTGGAATTTGGCAGCTCCAGAGAGAAATCAGGACATGGCCAGATGGGAAGAGAGGTGAGACAGAACAAGAGCCCAAAGAGAGGAGAGCTGTCAGCCAGGAAACAAAACCTTAGTTTAACTACACTAAAACCATTCTGTAATGTTTCCATCTGCCTTCCTCAGCATTTTCTAAGTTTTCCACATTACTCATTTCACCCAGAACAGGGCAACTCTGTACTTCAGAGCTGAAGTCTGGTGTTCAGTGCTCCATGGGGAGCAAACAGAAAAGAGATGAGAGTTAATGACTTGGCTATGGCTTAGCAACAGTAGAAAGATCACAGCTTAATTCACTCGTTGAAAAAAAAAAAAGGAAAAGGGAAAAACAAACAAAAAACCAACAAAACAAAACAAAACAAAACAAAACAAAACAAAACAAAACAAAAACCACCAAAAAATCCACTTGGGATGTTCTGTTCCCTCTTATTTCATGTATTTTGGTTTGCTCCCAAACTTGTTCTGCAGTGAGCTTACTAGACCCCTCTGAGTTGAAGTACAGTGTTGGTTCACTCTAGCTAGGGGCTTCTCTCTCTGGGCAGTATGCATATATGTTTTGTACCACTTTGATCCACCACCAAGCATTCATCAAATGTTATGTGTCCATGAAAGCAACAGCACACACATGAGAAGGAAATCCTGTCATGATCAATGCTATGAGAAAGGGGCATAGCAGGTCCTAGAAAAACCCTGCCACAGGCGATGTGGGTGCAATGGATTCCACCTCGCCCTTTTTATCAGTCCAGTTATAGCTACACACACATTAGATAAAATCCTGCTAGTAGTTGTCATCTGGAGGAGCCTCCTACTCCACTGACAGATTATAGAGGCAGCGTAAGGAGACCAGTCTCCCAACTTAATCATCTGAATGAATTGCCTGAAGAAGAACACTGTGAATGCTTCCTTTGTGTGACTAAACTCATGGCATTTTTTCCAACCAAAATGAACACGAGAAATCCAGATGGAATTTTGCACTGAGAATCAACCAGGATGCTACCTTCAATAACAGCTAAAAAAAAATCACGATGTAGAATTACAGCATCTTTTCTTCATGTCAGACATGATTAGCCGTAAGTTTCATGCAGGATACTCCACTCCAAAATCTTCAGTTGTTTAGGAAACAAGCATTTGAACATTTGATGGCTGAAGACAGCGTTATTGTTGTCCTAAAGCATGGCAAGCCAAAGATCGCAAAGCACATTTCAGGTGACAAAGAACAAGCTCCGATGCTCCTGACTTCCAATACCGCTGTTTGAGCACAAAGCCTATTTCCTTTCTGGTAAGCAAAACCAATGGGAAATGGGAAATAGATAATATATGCTTTTCTCTCTTTCAAAAATTTATGGGTAACTTAAAACCTTTTGGCAAGACAAAAAAATCCTGGGAAATTTAAAAAAAAAAATCAATTATCTTGGCTTAATCAAGATTATATTAGAACATGTCTATCAAATTTCAACAGTCAGTCAGTTCTGTAAATATTCTTGAAGAACAAATGTATTTTTTTTCTTTTTCCAAAAAGCCTCTGCATTCTGTGGAATGGAACTAAATCTTTTTGTAGTGATTAGAGAAAGATTTATTCTGTTAAATATAGGAGAGCTGGAAACAAAGAAGCAAACCAACAGTGTAGTTCACTGAATATAACAGCTTATATAGTTTACACTTTACCCTGGGGATATCTGTCAACATACAGACCTTAGAAGTGCCACTGTTAGACCAAAACATTGCGATCACATCTCAAGAACAGTGTTGAATATTTTCTTGGAGCAGAAAGAGTAAGGAAGGCTAAATAGAAGCACGGCACTGACAGAGAATTAAGGCACAACAGAACCATGAGAATGTAGCATTTTGGAAGGATCCAAATCTGTCAGACAGTCCTCAGAACCAGAATAATGAATAGCTTTGCAGAGGTTGATGTGTAGACAGGAATAAAACTGAAACAAAACTTAACAGGAAAAGGGCCGTTTCAGAACACTGCAAGTATTCTGAGACAGATGGTCCTTGGAAAGAGAGAAAAACTAGGAAAAAAAAGGATGAGCAGATGTTATTGATGCTTCATCTGAATGATTGGTAGTACTAAATTCTACACCGAAACTGGTATTGATGGGAAAAATTACGTCATCACCAAGGAAAGGTATGTGTCATTACCAGAGCACACTCACATGTCTAGACGTGCTTGGACAGTCAGAGCCAAAGACAAATTTGAAAGTCAGATGGAATGCAGAGGAGTCAAAATAAACTAAGCAGAACCAGCCATATGAAAGCAGATGGTTTGGGATGCTGCTGGACAGACCTGACTCCTGCCTCAATGTCATTGCAAGAGTAGTGCCGTGGGGACGCAGAAAGTGACTAATTAGAGAACTTCTCTGCAAGCAGATATTTTTTACCTTGCCTGATGCTTCATTTCCAGTGAGAACAGTGAGAACAGTATATGTTGGGATTCACTGCAAGGAATTTTCAAGCAAAGGAGTGCACATTTTAGTACACTTCATTTCAAACTGCCCCCCACACACAGTGAAATCTTAATTCTGACAGGATGTAGACACTGAGAATCTCCTCCTTCTTTATTTTATATTTCAGGGTCATTCTCTCCTCAGTTTCCTCCTTTCCAAAGGCCAAACTGCTCTGAAATCTTTAGCAATTGATTCAGCACTGAATTAGCTACTATTGAAAGCCTAGCTGCAAACACATCCAGTGCTCTTGAAGTGACAAACACAAATGGGACTGTCAGAAACTGTCATGCTTGGAACTCTCCTACTCTTTTTAAGCTTAATGAGCTGCACTATCCCAAAGGAATTACCAAATGAACTCCCTGACCTTCATCCATTACCTTCCTTCTGGACATCAAGAGCATCATGTGAAGCCTACACCGACTTTCAGTCCAATAAAATTCCATAAGAGGAAAACCTGTGTTAGTAGAATTAGCCTCTTTTGTCTGCTTTGAGTTCAGGTCACAGCAATGAGCATGTCAACATGCCTGCTCTGTAATTCCAGTTCTCTGTGACAAACCTGTTATCTCTGCACTGAGGCTTCAAGTGGTTAGGGCAGAAAGTATCTTTCATTCTTCCAGAAAAATTTCTCCATTAGCTAGTGCCTGAAAACAACACATTTCTCATATTATTCTTTTGTTAATTAGGGAAAATGTCAATATGACTCCAAAAGGTACACAAGAGTTTCCACTCACACTAGAATGTTTTCACAACCTGTGTTCATTCTTTTTTTAATTTGAATCCTGCTCACAGAGGGCTAGAATTGCTAGGACCCTTGGAAAATAACAGCTACAGGCACTGGCTGAATTTTTCAAGCTGTAACAGGATTCACAGTAAGGTAGAGACAGCAAAATCTCTATTTTAAACATAATTTTTGCCAATCACTCTTTTTTTCCTCAGAGCCTGATCTCAAGGATCTTTGCGGCAGGACCAGGACATCACCTTGTGAGCACACCTTCTTCAGACCTCTCCTTCAAGTCCCCACTGTTCTATAGCAAAGAACAAAGCAGCAACCCTTTTGCAGAAGATCGCTAATCCAAAACTTAAGTGTCATCATGTGACTGGTCCTAATGCCATCATCCTGTGACGGAGGAAAGCAGATATGAATGAGTAGTGGCAAGTGTGAGTATAGCAGAGGACCACATAGATGTCTGTGCAAGTCATTCACAGTCGTATCCTTGTGTCAATAGAATTAAAAATATTTAAGAGTATAAATGTGTATAAACATGAGTTCAAAAACCCTCTCAGACTGTTTGTGGTACCCCTGGAACATCAACACTTGCCTTTCCAGAACCAAATTGTTCCCAGTTCACTTTCCTAGTCACGGATGTTTTTACTGACTGTAATATTCTCCTGCTAGAAAACATCAGCGAGGTAATGATTAAAAATGCTTAGAGAATATATCTTAGCACAGCTAAAGGCAATGGAATCTTCACGGTGGCCTTAAAATGAAGGCGGGATTTATTCTACAAAATCTTTCCCTTCTTTATTTTGATTGGAGGAAGAGGAAAATAATGCACTAAGCTGCCTCAATTATCCAAATGTACAAAGTTTTCTGCCTCTGCCATAGGGAACCTTGGTTCTTGCCTTCTGCTTGTAGAGAGTCTTTTACTGCTTGAAATGAAAGTCAGGGAATGGAAAAATGAACCTAGCCTCTCAATGAAATCTGGAGGGTTCCGGCATTGGAAATAACACTCAGGAGTGTTATCTAAGCTGCAAAAGAATAGAAATTATGTTAAACTTCTGCACATTTCTTCAGAACCTTTACTTTAGACAAAAAAAAAAAAAAAAAAAGGATTGGTATGAAATTTACTTTGGGTGATAAACACTTAGTAAGAAAGAGCAGCCCAAGCAAACTGTTTTCAGAAAGGGAAATGCAGCAACTGTGAAAAAGTAAGTTCTGCATCCTCGTAGATGATGTCCTTTCCTTTCCACAGAGAGAGAGAGAGAGAAAGACCATAACTCATAAAAATGCAGTACTTCCATGACAGCACAAATCACAGCCTCTTCAAAAAAAAAGTAGGAGGTGTGGCAGGAGGAAGACAACAATTATTTGGACTTTCTGAATCCGGCAAAGACAAGAAAAGAAAGGGGGAAGGAAGACTTAAAGCTGGGTTTTTCAGAAGAGGCTAAGAGAAATGGTGCTGTCAGTTCACACTGAATTTTAGTGAGAGGTGCCTCCCTGACGCTCTTACGTATTATTGCAAGTCCAATGTGAAAAAAAAAGAAACTCCCAAACATTGCCTAATGGCTTCTATTTTTATTAAAGTCTAAGAAAGAGTCTTTAAATTCTCCTCCTCATCTCTCCCCAACTGTAACTCTCTCAGAATTAGCATATTACTGTTTATGAGACTGTTTCTCTCAAATTTGAGAGGGCAGACTGAAAAAATAGCAGTCTGGTTATTTTTAAATATTTCCTTAATGCTGAAATGTTAAGACTTTAAAAATTTTTGAATGTTCAGGAAGATTTTTATCTGTTATGCCAGATCAAGACAGTCTTCCTCGGTGTCCTCCTGCAGACCAGCACCACTCTCTTAGAGCAAACTAAACTCTTCCAAAACCACTAGCTTTTAAGTGTCTTTGTATGGCTGTGAATGAACCTCTTCAAGTATGTCTAAGCACTTCTGAATTCAGAGCCACAACCCTTTCAGGTTTGCAGTCCTGAGTAAGAAGAGCAGTCAGCTACAAGGGCCTTTGAAAAGGAGTGAGCATGCCAGACAGCAAATAAAATAGGATTTTGCTCTGATGTGTAAAACTCTCCCATCTCTGTTCTTACATGGCAAGCATTAAGATTGTCTTTTCTGAGGCACCAGACCTAAAGAGCTGACATACCTACAGCTCTGGAAACTCTCCCTGGAAAGTCACAAAGGGATGAAAGGCAAAATCAAGTTCAAAACTTGCTGAGAAAACAAAAGTCTGAGTATCAGCACAGATCTAGATATTTTAAAAAATAATAAAATATATTCATTTATATATGGTGCCTGAATGACAAACCTATTTACCAGAACACCACCAGAATTGCATGTGTTAAACCAGCTGGGCTTTACAAAATAACTGTTATTAAGGTGAATTACTATGGAGTGACATAAATTCAAATTAAAAGTTTTAACCTTTCAGCACAGATCACTTATACTTCATGCATCAAAGTGGGGAGAGACAAATCTAATTGATAAACTATCAGCTGAAAAGTCTGATGACTCATTAGAGCACTACATAGACCTTGGCCAGGAAAGAGGAACAAATTTCATTGGGTTTTTTTCTGTTTGGCTTTTTAAAATGAGACAAAAAAGTCAGGCAAGGACAGGACTTCAGTTATGAGTTTCAGCTTGCTTAATATGTACTGGGAAAGCTTTCAAGGATGAAGCAGAAATAATCACAAGTGTCATAATACTGAGTAGGAGGCAAATGGCAATTTGGAGCAAAAATAACCTATTTTTTAGACACAGTAGGCATATTTCATTGCGGTTCCAAAAAAGATCTATTGTTGAATACTGACTTTTACGGAGTTGATAAAAGTCCTGCTCTTTATCAGAAAGTGTGGCATTTGAACATTTGAACACCATTCTGGAGGCCACTGAGTTTCCCTGGCTTATACAAATTTGACTAAAAATGGGTAGATACTTCTCTGAGAGGAGACTAAGGATACAGACATCTTTTTTCTTTTACAACCAAAAAAATAAGCATTTCGGAAACCAGAGAACATATGAAAGCATGGTAAAAAACTGACCCAATCCAAGTATGGGCATTTTTACTTTTAGTCTTCAGGGTGGCCAGACCCAGCCAATTTTGCCCTTCTAGAAGACCTCAATGGTAAACCTCAGAATGCCACATTTTATCACAAGAAATGTCAGGCACAAGCCACAGTTCTGTCCAGTTAGACTTGTTCTCCCTGCCTGTCAGGAAAACTGGGTAGGCAGGTAGAAAGGAAATGGACTCATTCTAACATTTATTAAACAACAAAATTGATCATCACAATTTAGAGTCTAACAGGAAACAAGGGCTTATTAAGGTGCCTGCGCATTATATTGGTGCAGGACTGGATGCCTAAGGTGAAGACATGGAGGCTGGTTCACAGTCCAGGTATCTTTCCTATTAAAAATTAGAGAAGTTTGATCTGTGTTCTTATCCTGACTGGGAAAGGGTCAGAACCAGAAAAACGGACGAGGACACAGGAGACAGGTTGGGAATCAGCCCCTGCCTCAGAGCCTTTTCCCTTCCTAACCCAATTTTTAACACCAGTATCCATCAAACGGCAGCAACACCCCACTGAGAAATGCTGACATCCTCTTTTCCCCTCCTCACTACTGACCCTTCAGAGTTGCTCCAGAACCTGACACCACTAATAGTTAGAACCTTCTTCCATCTCCATTTATTCAGGCCGGTTTCACACCCATTTGCAGCTACGCCAAACCACAATCTAGATTAAATCTTTTATTATCTTTGGCACTATGACATTGTCTGCTGCAGCCATAAGTAGAACCATCTTGCAGGAAATTTCAGCTGCTATCCTCAGTGAGAAAGCACTGGAGTCTAACACAACTCCAGCATCTGCTGTGGACTTCTCATTTCGATGCTGCCTGCCCTGAGCATCACTAGACTGCTCCATGCTGTGCAATTTTTGGTGCTCTCCTTTCAAACGCCGAAGACTTCTGATCTGACTTGCTTACTTCCTCTCTTTGTGAGTACAGAAATAGAAGCTTGTAGTGCCCTTGGATCCACCACCTCCTCCAACTGCCATATATTTTGTGCTATCTCTTTGTTCCAAAACTGACATTCTGTCCTGGATATCAGAGGATATGGGAATTCAGGGCCAACTAGGGTAAGAGGAATTTTTGGATCAAGGCACAGAGTATTATGGGATTCATTAGGCTGATCTATAGTTTAGGCTCCTCAGTTTAAGGCAGGAAATCTAGCAATGTTAATTGGTTATGAAATAATTGCATAGTTTTGCACAGTACACTACTCATTTTACATATGAACTAAAAAGTGAAGCAAAGGGTAATAAACTGTATTTATTTTGCAATAACACCACAGTACTCTCATACGGTTAGGAGGCCATTAGGGTGTTCATTAGAATGGAGCAGATGCCTTCAAGCATGTAGTAGAAATAAAGAGCTTAAAAGATGGAAGGTGAAGCTTATAGAAAGACATAGCTGCTCTGCTGAGGTCCTGTGCCCTGCAAAACCTCTTCCTGTCACTCATCCTTCCCATCATTCATACACACTCATGTATCCCCCTCCAGCTGAGACTGTGAACACACTACTGCTGGTCACCCATGACTTTGCCATTGCCTGAGTCTTTCTCAACAAAGGCTTTCTCAAGGCCTCCCACCCTGGACTGTTAAAGCTAACAAGATTGGGTGGAGGAAACACGCTGAACCTCCTCTTGAGGAAAGTGCAGAAAAAAAGAAGAAAAAGAAAACAGGAAAAAATGCATATGCATGGATTTACAAGGCTCAATGGCATCTGGGCCCAACTTACTGTAATCTAGCTGCATGGGACCTTTCAGACAGCCCCTTCCTCCTGCTGGACCACCACAGAAGGAATTGAAAGTATGAGCACAGCCAGGGCTGAGACTGTTTACCAGAATTGTAAAACTGATCTGCATTAATCCCATGTTAACATCACAAAGGATACGTGCTGGTCATCAGGCACCATGCACAATCTCAAATGCCCTGATTTGAACTGTTTTCCTGTCAACTATGGTACACATATTGTGAGTGGCTTAGTAGTGTGCTAAATGTATGAGTCTTTAAGTCTAACACCATTTCTAGGCTTTCACTTTCTTATAACCTCTACCTAAGTACGTAGGCAACAACTTTATACCAGTAAGTCCAGACTGAGAGTAAGACCAATGGCATGTATGTGGATGAAAGACAATGTTTTTATGCACTTTAATTCTATGATATGAAAAACCATTTTATCTTTAAAAGCTGTCATTATTATCTCTGGAAGCTCCAGGCATGATCCATGATTGCTTGTGCAGGTCACCATAAAGTTACTTTATAAAGCTACTGTAAAATAAGTCACATCTGCCCTTTTCTACTTTACCTTTCTTCCACTAGTTACTGCCAGGATACTACAAGCAATGCAAAATAGTCTGATCGACCATGGAAAACCTTGTATTTCAGTCTCCCAGAGTTCATTACTTAAGGTTTACATTTAAAGGAATGCCTTGAAAATCTGACAATAGATAAATAATAAATAAAATCCATTTACTGGCTCAAAATTATAAACTCATCACTGCTTAGACCTCTCCTCCTTTTGCAGGAGAGGTGCCTAAATGTCACTGTGCTCTGGGTTTAATGTGCAACGTACTTTGCAACGGGCTGCACTAACTCACACGATACAGCACCAGAAGACATATTCAGGCTAAGGCTAAGACAGAAGTTGCAAAGAGAGCGTAATGCAACAAAAAGTCTTCCAAGTAACCTCCTCAGCAAGCAGATTTCCATAATGCTGCCAATGAAATCAGAGTCTAGATCTTTCTTTTTCCCACGAGCAAACTTTGCACTAGCAATGCTGCAAATGTGCTTCAGTTTTCTCTTGACACAGATGACTAATCGCAGGGAAAAAACTAAGATCAAAAAGACCTGAGGGAGGTAAATAATGTTAGTTGAGGTTACTAGATGAGCAAAGGGAAACAGACAAGCAGAAAAAGCTAAAGAAGAATTAATGGCAGGAGAAATGCAAACCATTCAGAAAAGCCTGCTGTTTCACCCAGAGCAGTGCCAGGTCCTTGGGGATCCCTGGTATTCAGCAGAGATGATGCAAGCTGCCAATGTAAGTCAACTTGGTTTCCCAACTAATCACCCACCCCATTATAAAAATACCTAGGAAAAAAAAAAAAGCCATGGCACCAAATTAGAATGAGGTAGACAGTAATTTTCTGTGGATCTTTCTGAACCACTGGTAAAAACTCTACTCTCCTTCAAAGGAATGGCTATCATTCCACCAAATCAGAGGTCCTGGAAATGATAGTTCAATGCCCCAGGAGCTGACAGCTCAGTGGAGAATGAGAAGAGGACCAAGGACAAGCTGAAATGGCTCATGAAATGTCACTGTTCCCACTCCAACCTGCCACTCCACATTCAGATGTGTAATGGTCCTTAATGCTAAAATAAAACCTCTGAAAAATTTTCCCAGAAGTGCTCTTCTGTGTTATAACTGCACAAAGAGGTCTTTTCTACCATCCAGTCACTCCTCCTCTCTCATAGCCAAGCTTAAAATACATTTTCCTTCTGAGAGGATATACGATACAAGCTACTTGTAAAAGCATAGAGTTGAACAGTGTTTCTCAGCCTCCTTTAACCTGAGAAATCTTTGCCCATCTTGTGCCACAGCGACCCAATGTACTGTTGCTTTTGCTCCTCTATAACCAAGTACAAATTAGAGCAAACTATGAGCACTCATACAGTCCTTTTTTTCTCACTTCTTTGTAGAGAAATGCATATTTATGTTAAGAAAAAAAGCAGTACCAGTTATTTTATGGACCACAGTCTGTGTCGCCAGGAGCATCTTTGGATCACCAAGTGGGAAGTGCTGGTGGAGCAAAGCAAAAAAGCTATTTCTAAACCAGCAGGACAGCCTGATGGAAGCACGATTACCACAAAAAATCACAGATTTTCTTTATGACCACAGCTAGACTGCTACTGTATCTTAATTACGGCTAGCTTGGCTGTCTCCTCAGTGCAAACTCACTGACAGAGCCCATCAGTAGCAGTTCTTCCCACTAACAGCAGTGGGACATGTCCAGCCATAAGGTCAGATCAGGTGAAGGTCAGAGCACACCAACCCTTTAGCGTGCTTGCCAAAAGGAAAATGTTTTGCTACCTGTATAAACCAACCATCTATTAGCCAGTCTTCAGCTACTGGCACAAATGTACATATTGACTGAGAGGGAACTTTCCTCATTAATACACTTGCTCAGCCTGTCTTTATAAGTCTGGCTGAAGTCATAAGTAACAGTTTTTCAGCTCTGCTAACACACATGCTTGGCTCAGATGAAATGCCCTCTTTAACAAAGTCCTAAACGCAGCTCTACTCCATCAGTTTACTTGAAAACTAAACATATTTGGCACTGTCTTTACTCATTCCTGCATAAAATCAAGACAAGGAGTGAAATCCCCTTCTAAGGATACAGCCACCTTTGCTAAAATTCGTCCTACAATGATTCCTTTTGTAAAAGCATAGGGACTAAGGGTCACTTTTGTAACTCCTGACAAAAGTGACTTAGTCCCTTAGTCCCCCCCAAGTCCCTTCTGTTGAAGCTGCACTAATTGTTAAATTCCCATCTGGTAGCCCCTATGTGAGTTACATGTCCTTGCTCTTAGCTACAGGGTCTTTGTAGTGGGGTTTGTCAGTCTCTTCTATCAATGCTGTTTCAATTACTCTGAAAATAAGGTCTTGAGACAGCAGACTAGATTCCTGAGTCTGGTTTTTAGGGTGCTCACTAAGGAAAGGAGAAAAAGGATTGTGTAAGCACTCACCAAAACCCACAATATCTGGGGTAAAGGTGTCAGGGGAAAACCATGACTACCAACCTATAGACCACCAACCCAAGAAAACCACCAACTTAAAACTTCCCTTTTTTGAGCCTGCATGCTAATATAGATAAGAAGTGCAGAAGAGGCAGAGCTTAGCAAGTGAAGAAAGGAACAAGTATAGAAGAACAAGGCACGGACTTGTGAGTGGGTGCTTCCCACCAAACACCCCCATTGGTAGGACTAATGCTGGATCCAGAATTGCTGATCTATCTCTCTCTCTGTCTTTCTCTTCTCCTTTCTTATCTCTCTTTCTCTGTTTTCTCTCAAAGCCTCTAAGTCCTGCAAAGCTGACCTTGGTTCCCTATAAAGTCACATAGGTCAAATACATCTAATTGTGAGGGTGCCGATGTTAAAAGCACATCTGATCTCTGTGTTCCTTTCGAAGTTACCATTTGTGTATGGACCTTAAGCATTGTCTCACTTCAATTCCAATAAAGGGAACTGGCGAATCTGAGTCACCTATCCCTGGTTTTGGACCAGGATGTGACAGCATGGAACAACACAGATCTCTCTTTTATGTGAACACCTGCTTTCCAGGCCCTTCATTTTATGCAGAGATGTTCTGCTTCCCCCGTGTTGGAACAAAACCCTTTCATATACCAGGCAAAATTGTTGTGTGGAATACAGTATTTCTATCTCCTCCCAATGCATTGTGTTATGAGTGGTGAACACTCCCATCTCTCTGATCCTGAACATGTCCTCTCAAACACTTGGACTTAATCTCTTACTTGAGCTGCACTGGTGCTAATGCCAAAATGATCCTGTAGGAAGGGCTCCAGCAGCTCCTATTGTTTTCCTCTTCACCCTCCTAGTTAGAATAGAAGGAAAATCAATGTGGCTAGAGTTGAACATTCTGCAAAGAAAAATGGCAGAAAACCTAAATTCACACTGCCCACAGACCATGCTGTCTACAGTGCAGTAAACATTTTACTTCCTATGTGCGGATCAGATGGAGATACAGCTTTCTGAATTGTAAATTCAGCATTAAAAACTATTTTTCAGTGTGAGAAGCAATTTTTGTTGGTGGTAGTTTTCCTGACTATTTAAAACATTATCAAAGGTGATGCAATTACTATTTAATGATTATGATCAGTACTAATACCACATCTGTTTGGTTTGAAAAGGTTGGCTCTGCTTCAGAAAGGTTAGATATCTTTTTCATAAATATCTTTGACACTTATAAAACTCCTTGACACATGGTAAGACATCAGGTGACTAAAAAGAAACCATGAAGTTGCAGGATCAGTCTCCTGGTGCATTGCTCATGGCTACCAGGAAAGTGTATGAAATGTCAATGGGTGTGAAGTATTTGAAAAAAGTAAGAAAACCAGGCAATATTTCTCATTTACAATTGCTTTGATTTTCCAATTCATCAGATAGATTAATGAAGGGGAAATTTCCTACTTCAGTGATTTTCCTCCTGTGAATGCAATAAGGGATTTCTGATTTTGAGGCAATGACAAAGCAGTTTAGGAATCCTCTGATGCCAGATTCCTCCCTACCATAAAGAGGAACTAATGGCTGCAATCACCTTGCCTGCATCAATGTTTTTAAAATAGCAGCCTCTGGATTTTTTTAAGGATCAGTGAGATGCTACTAACAAGGAAGCAACCTATTAACAAGGATGGCGGCCTCAGGAATGGATTGATCTTTCCCATAACTGAAACATTCTTTGCAGTACGTTTCGTTTCAAAATCGTATTAGCAAAAACAATTACTGACACTCACATGCTACAACTGCTTAATTTCCTGTCCCCTCTGGCTAAAGCATTACACTACAAAAGATTGCATAGGAGCCCACCACCAGCAAGTTAAAGCAGTATTTATTTATTTAGTCTTTGGAAAATACAATTCATACACAATTTTAGTGAGGACAGCATCTCTTTGCCTTTCATCCTTCTGCTGAAAGACTAATGAGCAAATCATTCTTCCTAATTCCCCCTGTATAACGGGATCTTTGCTGGGATTTAGGCTTTCTGCATCACTTTAAGTCTTCAGACTCCCATAATTGACAAAGGACAAGGCACTTGCTCAGGCCCTATGGAAGGACTCCGTAGCCTAAGATCATCCTACCTAACTTTGCTACCCATGACGAGAGTTCAGTTGCTTTAATTCCTTTACACTCAGCACAAAAGACAGGCACGTCCAAAACTCTATTTCAGATGAAACCATGGAACCTGCCTGTTTTATAATTTTAATTATAAAGCATTACAATTATATGTTCTGTATTACAAGTCTAGTCTATATAATTAGACAAAGTACTGCTTCCCAGTTTCCAAGGGATACTTATACAACTTGGTTGTCTCATGGTGGAACTAGGGCTGAGTACACATTGGCCTGATTGAACTATCATTCTACTACTTTGTTTTCCATGCAAAGGAAGCCAAAGAAAATGGTGGGAAGGAGTGGAGCACAACACTACATCCCAATAAGTCCCCAGCACAATCCTTGAGGAGTACTTGACTTGTTAAAAGAATAGCTGCACAACAGACTCTCCTTCATCTGGCTGCCGTCTTTTTTCTTTTTGTTACCGCATGGCATATTTTGAAGTCTCCTTCTCTGGTGATACTCAAAACCTGCCTGGACATGATCCTGTGCAACCTGCTCTAGGTGATCCTGCTTTAGCAAGGGGTCTTGGACTAGGCCATGTCCAGAATTCCCTTCTAAACACCACTGGTTTTGATTCTATGATATACCTGGTTCCTTCATCCTGTACTGGAAGAGAGGGACTGGACTGGCTGTATCAACCTGATTGAATACACAAGCACTGCAGGTTTCAGGAAGGGTGGAAGACAGCTTTTGACCCTCATCCTGAAGCTTCACTTAAACCCAAACACAAAGCATGAATGGCATCTTGTGTGGTGACAGCCACAACACCATCTCCCCAGCACAGTGTCTTGTCTCACCCCAGTAAACTCAGTGAGGGGTGGTCACTGTAACACGGAGGCCAGCATGGTATTAGCTCACAATCTCCTGCTCTTGGAAGCATGCAGCCAACATTCAATTGTATTCTGGCAGCACAGGGGCTGCTTAGGTTAATATTAACTTGGGTATGCCTCAACAAACATCTACACAGAGAAGACTAGTGTGCAGCTCCCAAGGAGAATAACCTTTAGTCTCTCTCTTTATTCGAAGAGGAGGAAGCAAAACCAGCTAGTTACTCAAACCAGACTGTGCTTTAGCTCTGCTCCAGTAGGAAGCAAAATAACCAGAGTACTACTGAACTTGTCCATTATGAGTGCTGAGATGCTCTGAACAAAAGAGACTCCTTAAAACTGTATAAAAAGTAAGAGGAAAAAAAATGTCCTGGAAAACAGTTAAATATCATGACAGCTTACAATAAGAAGAGCTTTAGAAAGTGTGAACTAATTTTTTTTAAGGACAGAAATCTTTCCAAGATCCTCTGAGGACTCTTCTGGAAAACAATTTTCAAGACAACGTATTTAAGTTTAAATGGAGCTCAATTAAACTAAATGGGACTTATATAGATAACTATCTGCGCACACTCTTTCAGAGACTTCAAAGTTAATTTCTAGACTGTTCCCATAAGGAAAAAAGAATATATACTCACAGCTACTGAGAGGCATGCTTGCAAATTACACAGAGGGGGAAAACCTGGCATATGGCAGAATAGTTTTATCCAAAATCTAGACATATTTAATAGGACTGGGCCAGGGGAAGAAGCAAAGAGTATATAGACCATGCAGTTCAAGTCAGAGACAGAGTTATGCAATGACTCTAAACCCTACCTGGCATTTTCTGCAAACATCAGGTTTTGAGGGTCTCAGAACCTTTTTATCCTCCATCTTAGTTTAAAATCTTTGTTCTCTTGCAATACTAAATTTGTAATAGGCTTGGAAATCTGTGTAATTTATAAATTCCATGGTGGGCAACAGCACAAACATAACTCTTTGTTTTTAAATGCAACTACATAAAAGACTTCTCAAAGGATAAAGCCCAAACTATACATCAAGTCAGTCAATCAATATTCTGCAGCAGAGCCTGCATAATTACTTTTTTTTCTGTGCTGTAATCGAGCCACATTCTGCTTTACAGCCATCATTAATTATTGTAATATTTGCCTGCACTACCATCCATACACAGCACCTGCCATCAGTCTTCTCTCGGACCAGAGTCTTTCCCACTGACTTGCGTCTGTCTCGTGGCTCTCTGTCTAGGCCCTCCAGTGTTCCCCAGGGATTGCAGTCAAATGCCGTGCAATGTCTCCCAGGCTCACTCTTCAATCTGCCTCCAAAGTCCTTGAGTCTTTTGCAATGAAAACCAATCTGCCTATACTTTATTATAAAGAAACACTGAGGAGTCTCAGCCATGCTTATGAATGAATACAGCTTGGCCTGCTCCCAGTTATACAAGTTTACAGACACTTTGTCACCAGTGAGATCCCAATGAAACCAGTCTGCAGCAGTCAGTGCTCTGCACACAGGAACTGGTATGCACATTAGGTGAGGGGCCCAAAGTTTCTAGTTTCTTGAGTTCTTAATGCCCAAGACATACAAAAATCAAAGTGCACAACTGCCTGAAGACAACTGGTCCTTCCTTTTCAACACTCAGAAAATATCAATTCAGTTTCCAAATTATAGCAGTGTTTTGGCATACGGTTCATCTGTTTTGTTCTCATTTCTCATAACTGTTATATAAATTATCTTTATTTTTTCTCTTTCTCCTCTAGTGCCTTCTCTTTTCAGCTGCAAACTGGTCTCTTATCTACAAGCAGAGCTTCCATTTTTAAGTTCTGTTTTTTTCTCATCTCTATCTAGCTGCTTCCTACCCATATTAACTTGGTGATGATCCTTCGTAACAGTAAATGTGAGAGGTGACCCACAGCATTTTTTGTATGGTTGATAAACAGCGTATATATCCTCAGTTGTATACAGAAATTGCAGATACACATTTGAAGCAATCGAATTTGTACTTAGGATCTTTCTCAGTGCTTGATGCTACCTAACTGTAAGTGTTGAATCCCTGTGAGCTTCTGAAGATTTTTCAATTTTATCTTATTTTTTTTTTTAGCAACATTTATTATTTTTGTTATTTTTGCCAAGATACTATTTCACATTATTATTTTGGGGCACATCTTTACCTGCTAGATACTAACGCTCCTTTTCTACAGCTGTGGACCTCATTCCAGCTAAAGAAAAAAAAAATAAAAGCACAGCACAGGCAGTTATTGTGATCAACCCAACTTCTGGGAAGGCAGGAAGGCCCTGCAGAGGGACCTGAGCAGACTGGATCAATGGGCAGAGGTCAACTTTATGAGGTTGAACAAGGCCAAGTGCCAGGTCCTGCACTTCGGTCACAATAACCCCAGGCAGCACTACAGGCTTGGGGCAGACCGAGATTTAGGATAGACATCAGGAAAAATGTCTTTACTTTAGGCGCTGGAATGGGTTGCCCAGGGAAGTGGTGGAGTCACCATCCCTAGAGGTATCTAAAAGGCCCGATGTGCTGAAGCACATAATCTAGAGATTGGACTCAATCTTAAAGGTCTCCTCCAACTCAAGTGATTCTATGATTCTATATCCTGGGAAGCCATGAATTGGGGGCTTCTTACCTTCTTTGGTAAGTGATATGCCTCAAACATACTAATTTGGTATCTAAACCTGCATCCCTTGTCCATATCCCTTTCTGACTCAACAGTCTTTTAGCCTGAAGAAGGAATTTGTGGTAAAGTAATAAGCTAGCAAAAATATGGCTCATTTTAGAATTAGAGTTTTATTAGCCACCACCGCTGCTCTGCAGTTATCACTTCCACAATTCCACACTGAGGTGAAACACAACAAGCACTTAAAGGCACCTAGCAACAGTACATAACAATTTAGGACAGAGAGTGAAGAACAACTGCAAGAGGAATTAACGTATGTGGTAAATAATTGTCTCATTGATACTGGGTCACCATGCAGAGTTTGGTGCATCCACTCTTACATACATTTCTGCAAGGTGTCTCAGCACCTGAAAAGCCTGTCATTGAGTATTACACCCTCTCAACTCTGATTGCCACATTGCTCACAATGAACCCACCAAACCAGTCACGGTTGCCAGGTTTACTTTGAGGTCTCACATCACAAAACAGTTACACACGAGTCCGCTTCACAAAATCCTGGCTTGATCTCACTGGGAAGATCATGAAGGAGACTGATGTAACACTGTTGAAAAAAATTGTGTTAATTCCTTCACTACACCTGTTTACAGTGAAAATCCCAAGTACCTTTTTCAGCCTATACCCTGCATGGGTTTAAAGTTCAGTTGCACTGTGACATGTCAGAACGCAGCCTGATTCTTCACCGCATCACCTCTCATGCACAGCTGTGAATGGCTGTGCAGAAGTGAGAATGCAGAACATCTGGGGGTACTGCTGACTGTGTTTTGGACATGTTTTGTACTCCATACGGGACATCCTGAACTTTGTGAGAAACAACTGCAATTGAGGAATAAAATTACACAACAGGATATTATAAGATTTTTATTTTTTAAATTCTTATTATTTTTAGTGTTAGTTTTAATTTAGATTTTGTGACTGCTAGGTTTCCACTTAGGTTATAACAGCTTCAGCAATTCTAAACTCCCCAAAGCCACAGTAAATAGGTTGGCTGCCTGAAATAGTTGCAGGAAAGACCTCCTAAATATTAACCCCTTGTGCTTTGGGTATGATAAAAGATTGGAGATATCTGTGGAGGAAATTCCTGTATATAGCCAGGTAAATTAGAGAACATTGAAAAAGATAAACCACTTGTGTAACAATTTAAATAGGAGTGTAATATGAACCACAAACTGCAGTCAAGGACAAACTGCTTTCATTTGCTGCTTTGTAAGGCAATTTACCCTAACTTTCTTATTGCCTAATGAGCACTAACAAAAAAAAAATCTAGTTTACCATAATCATCAGAGATTTTTTAATCTATTATTCTAATTATTCTGTGGTACAAATCAATTTAGTTTTTCCAACAGTATTATCAAGCTTCTGATAAAATACATGTTACATAAAAAATATTAGAATATATTTTTTAAATAATTCCTAGTCCCTGTACAGGAAAAGTCATCACCTGAAAATTCAGTCTAGGTCCAAGATTCTTGGTGCTCAGAAGTGTACATACTTCAAAAAACTCAGCATGGGCATATTTCAAAATTTTGGAACAGTGGGAGTCCATGAAATTAAGTGTTGTAATATAAAACTGATCAGCTTAAATCTCATGACCTGAAGTCAAAACCAGGAAGGGTCAAATCTTTACAGAAACTGTAAAACACCCTTAGGTGTTTTTAATTCCTAAATTACAGTCACAAAACTCCTTGGGTAAACAAGTTTAGGGCATGGCAAAGAAACCAAATTCTTGCATTTTCTTGTACTATTAATTTGCTTTGAATATCAAGCTCAGTAGTTCAGCTTAGAATTACATGAAATGCTATTTTAAACAGAGACTTGACCCAGGAAGGCTTCTTCCATTTTAAAACATGCTATAGTTTGTAAAACACTACTCCCCATACTAAGAACAGGGAATATAAACTTCTTGAACATGGTCACTTATATTTATATATAAACATATTGGGATGGGTCACTTGTATGATATTGCGATGTTCTTTTCTGCTTCCACCCAGAAGCTTCAACAGATTCAGCCCAGGAAAGGGTAAGAATATGGCTGGTTTTTTCATTCCTAAAGTTTGTGGTTGTCTTATTAAGAGCAATCCAGCTGTTTCTGTGGGTTTCAGAGTCTGCCTCCTTGCTGGTTGCCACAGTGTCTCTGTGCAGAGCAACACCACAGCATGTGTGAAAGCAAAGGACACCAGAGCTGAATTACTCAGACTGAAAAAACAGACTGAAGGGTAAGATGAGATTCTGGGAAATGCTCCTATCTGTGGTCCATCATTGCTGTGTAAATGGGGTAGTGATGGAAGAAAGTTAGAGCTTTTGAATTCTCTGCCTACAGGAACTCTGCGATGCCCAAAGATGGTCTGTGGACAGACTGCGTAATCGGGTGAATTCTGTGAACAGCTAAGGGACACAGGATGCTGCAAAGTCACAGCAATTATTTCTTCTTTTGCAAAAGGAAGGTTTCTGAAAAAAACTGAAAACCTATTCCAATAATTCCCAGAGAATCAGATGACATGGCACTTGTACAAAGAGATCAGAAAGCCTAAAACATTAACTTTAGGTATACTAATCCTGCCACACCATATCCTCAGGTTCCACGCAATCTCGAGCGTACTAATCATGGCACTACAATCCTCTGGGAAGAGGAGAATAACGAGTAAGCCTTTTGCACACACATGGGCAACTTCAACCCAACAAGGCAAGGTCACACTTTTCTTAAACTGGGTACCAATTTTGAATTCCTTGGGTTTTTTCTTTCCCTACTTATGAGACTCAAAATACTTGTTTTGAGAGAGCAAATCTCAAATCTTAAGCACCGTCCCCCTGAAAGGTGGTGTGTGTGTGTATATATATATATATATATACACAATATAATATATCATAAGGGATAATAGAGGATGGTCCAAGTGGAACACGATGGACAAACACCATCCAGATTACCGTGTTTAGGTGACAAGGGAGAAGGAACTTTAAAACTGTTCCCATGAGAACCCACCTTCATGCGAGAAGGAAACTACAACATTCCCATGAGACTTTAACTTTCATGTGAGGTGGGAAACCACAACATCATGGTGATGAAACAGGAGGCCACTGTTAGCAAAACAGGATCACAAGTCCGGTTAGACTCGCTGCGTGTGCTGGCCACACATGTAGCAACACAAGCTGGCCCCTTTCCTAGTGGATGTTGCAGGATATAATGAGACTGCCTCGGTGGTGGGGAAGAGAGACATCTAGAGCACTTTGAAGATGCAGGGGACACCCTGAAGGTGCTGTGCCTGCCTCCTTCTGCCATTCCGATGCGGCCCCTTATCATCTTGTTGTTCGTCGGTGCTGCAAAGATCCCAGGGTTTGTAAGACTCTCTTAACATTACGATATGCTTGAGAACAGCTTAGCAAGGCTTGAAGCGATCAAGCTGTATTGTAACTGCTGCTTTGATATGCATTCATACTTGGGCATTGGAATCCTCTGAAAGGGCACAGGTGGAAGGCCAAATCAGCTCATGACTTCAGAAAAATATGGCAAAAGTGAAGTCATCCAAAATAACACAAGCCTGTGGGAAAGCAAGTCTCCTATACCTCAGGAGAGACACCTACCTACCAGATACTCACTGCTTCCCACCTTGCTTCCAGAGTTTCCTTGGAATGGCTCTGCTGCCTGGGACTGAAGAACAGACCTCAACTTATAGGTAAATGAAAGCAAGGATTCCAGAGATATTTACAGTGTAGGTAGCAATAAATCATATTTGGACATAGCTTCCATAGTCCTCATTCTCTCTCTTCCTTTCAATCATTTTTACTACACTTTTACTAGCATAAGTGAAGTTAAGGTCACACTGAAATTATGGCTGGTTGCCTAACACTTTCTCTGTGTACAATCCTCATAATTTCCAAATATGTCAACACAAAATAGCGTGACAGAAATTTATTAATAAATAAAATTAGTCAGAGAAAGGGCATCACTTGTTTATTATAAAATGCCACCAGGTGTATGCACTAACTCTCCTGTACAAAAGAAGTTCTTCAGCTACGTAAAGGCCATGTATTTCTTACTTTACATATTTACTCCACTGCCCTCACATATTTTGATTATTTTAGTAAGAGGTTAAGGAAAGACATTATCTATCTCTAGTCTGAATCACTCCTCTTTTTTAAGATCCTTAAATTAGCTATGTTTTTTTCCTGCTTTTTTAATCAAAGGAATAGCTCTGAGCCACAAAGGAGGCAACAAAAGCCAGCTGTCTTCTTTAAAGAGCCATTCTCTGGTAGTGAAGTGTCACCCAAGCTATGGCTCAAGGAACTTCAAACTTCTAGAGGAGGATACTTAAAAGAATTCCAGTGTTCTCTCCTGATCCTTGTGACATAAAAACAACTGAAGGGAATCTTCGAAGACTGATGCTATTAAGCATCATTCTGATGCAAAAGCAGTACTCCATAACCCCAGGGAAATGTGACTTTATCATAATTTGAATTAAAGTGGAGAAAAGGTAAGAAACAGAATTTGCCTGACTTCTTGTGCCAAAGATGAATGCTTATAGTTTGAATTCAGTCACTCATTTTCTTCATTTTTTTCAGGGTCTTCTTCCAGGTAGAAAGCCACAATAATCTGTGAAGCTTTAACCATTGCCACCTAAAAGCTGTTTGCATGGTTCAAACTATGTTTCGAAAAAGTTTGTCTAATACCTACAATTGCTTTACAAATAAAGATATTTTGCTTTGGCTTAGCTAACAACACCTTGACTATATATTTCCTTATGCAGGTGTTGCTAGGGCAGCACCACAGCAATGTGTGCTAATACACTTCACTCTCTGAAACCAACTTCAAATAGATTTCTCAAAGGTCACAGATTACTAGTGTGAAATTCTTATCTCCTTTCCAGCTGCCACCACAAACAACTGTGCAGTATAGTCTCAGTTGCAAATTCATCAAGTTCCATCTTAAGATAGGGCAAGTCACAGCTACCCTTAGCACCAGTGGAATCTAGTCCTTGGCTCTTTAAAAAGAACCTTCAAAGCACAGAAGGACTAAGATACCCGTTGAATTACTTGGGGAGATGGCATCTGGGTTGTGATGTAAACAGATGAGAAGATATACAACTGGTTTGAGATACAATGTTAAAAAGTGTCTGGTTTTCTGCTGAGCTTTTTCTCCCTTTTTTAGTGCCATAATAGGAAGAATCTAAGTAATTCTATTGTTCTGCACCACTCTGGACATTAGGTCTTACTCAAATTTAATGGGAGAGCTCCAAGGCAAGGGACTGTTTGCATAAGTACCACTTCTCAAAGAGGGCATCTTGGAAGAAAGATTATTGAAGAGGTGATTGATGTGTTGGCTGTCAGAGGTGGGGACTTAAACCTAGAGAGAAAGTACAACATTCTCCCGAATTATTCTTCCTCTGCAACTTTCCACATCTCCAGCTTGACAAGCACACTCCTGTTACCAATTTAATTGAATCATTGTAGTTCACAATCTGTGAATAGGTTTCCCAGGAGATCAATCTGTTACTGGGAAAAAAAAAAAAAAAAGAAAGCATTTGAAGAGGTATTGTGCTTTTAGAGAAGAGTGGGATTGCTTTCTAAGACATGGTAGGAAGTCTCTGAAAAAAACCTGTTTATAAGACAATGCCTGTGTTTATCTATAAAAGGTAGGTTTGCAATTCATAGACAGAGATAGCTATTTTGCAAGTGGATTGTGGTGGATGATATCCATTACGAAAAATATTTATTTTTAACACAAATGACCTCATCATATAGAATACAAACAAAATAAACATTTAAAGATAAGATAAAGCACATTGTTTTAAACGACATCAACAGTGGAGCATGTAGAACCCATTATTCTCCTCACTATGAAATTCAGGACTATGCAAGGTTTGTTCTGGCCTTCTGAACAAAGACTGTGACCTGATTAGAATAAAAGGTCTTCTTTGTAAAACTGCAAGACATTTGAAAGACACTTTTGCAACATAAATAACCTTACACCCTTCCCCACACAGTATTGTCAAAATATGTACGTGACTAAATCACTTAAGATGTCAAAAAAGGTGAAACTGTCAAAGTGCCTCTATGAAAGTCAGACCACTTTTATTCAAATATATTTCCCCTTCTTATATTAAGAATAAAAGTATGAATCTCTAAATTATTTGAACTCTTAACACTGAAAACTAATTGGAGAAAACATTTTTTTTTCAAAGATAGATTTTTGAAGCAGAAAATATTCTTTGAAATTCATCAAATGTAAATGTAAAACAATGGTAACCAGTACTTATCACAGAATCCTAATATTTTTATTTGATAATATACAGTGTTACATCAGTTATGTAAATTTTGGCACCATTTGTGTAATAAATCTAAAAGTTAATATTGGAATTGAGTGAAATGCTATACTGTATGTTTGAAATGGAACATCAAATTAATAAACTTGATCATAGTTATTATCAACTCTTGCCATAACATTCTACCACTTCACTTATCCCATTGGAAGTCTACTGTCATCATTCCATCTAACACGACATCTCCTGAGTGTCTTAGTCTAGACAAGAAAAGCAATTCACAGTCGATTATTTAATTTAATGGAACAAAACCGATACATCTATCAGCATACCTAAGCCATGAGGAGACTTGAGCAACTCCAGATAGTGACTGGATTTTCTGTAGATGAGAAAGGCAAAAATTAATTAATCAAGAGTGTAAGAGACTGTAAGAGTGGTGGAGCACTGGAACAGGTTGCCCAGGGAGATGGTGGATGCCCCATCCCTGGAGACATTCAAGGCCAGGTTGGATGAGGCCCCGAGGAACCTGATCTAGTTGGGGGTGTCCCTGCTTCTTGCAGGGGGGTTGGACTAGATGACCTCTGGGAGTCCCTTCCAACTCTAATCATTCTATGATTCTATGATTCTAAGACTGAGTTTTCTGAGTCAGGAGCCAAGATATTTTCTTCTCCATCTTGCACTTTTATCAATAACCTTAAACCATAATTTTAAAGTGGGACTTCAGCAGAACTCAGTTGTAAATTATTTTTAATTTTCTTTCCAAGATTACTTTTTTAAAGTTTTAAATATTTTAAGTTTTAAAGCTTTTCATTCCATGATCTGTTAGTGCCTTACACAAAATAAATAAGAAGAAAATATACTTTGAAAAATATATTGATAAATTGATGATTTGTTGAAAAAAGAAACCACTATTCAAAATACAACTACCAATAAATTAAGACTTCTTTAAATTCTGCACAACTGACTTTCAAAGACAGGGCTAAAACTGGTGACCTAAACTAATTTAAAGGAGCATCCTGAGTGTTCCTTTTTTTAATGTGAAGGGATTTGATCAGGCTCATAAATATACACCAATGCTTACTGTAAGATAAGTAGATCAAAGCTATGCCTAAAGAAATATAAAGAAGTTGATACATTGCATTAGCTGTAGTCTCTCGTTTGTTGTTGACATTGTTATGTCTTCTTTTAGTTACTTCTGATCAGGCATGAACTCTTTTCCATATCATTTTACAACATGAATGGAAAATTATATGCTTGACTAGTCTTCCATAGTATTTACCACAGAAAAATCTAGTATCTAGAAAATTTTCAGCTAGAGGAGCTATTGTAGTTTTTAAAGCTTTACATATGTTTAGTCACATTTAAATATGGACCATGCAAACCTTTATTTAAAAATGGATTTACTTAGTTGCACACTGTACATTACTAAAGAATAAACAAGAAGATGAAGAAATGGCCCAACAGGTTCCCTCCCACTTGGAGAAAGAAGAAAACCAGATAATGTTTCTATCCATTTTCTGCTGACTTCTTTAGTTTAATGTTCTGATAGGATTAACTAATTTAGTAGATTTTGTTCTACTTATGGCACAGAAAAGCTCTGGTTTTATGTAAGATTTTCTGGCCTTTAATTTAGTTTTCTTAGTAATAGAAAATTCAAGCTACAAGCAGCCTATGTGTGAAGAGTTATTGACAGCCACAATACAGCCAGTAGCTACCACTTTGAAGCTCTCTGCTAGGAATTTCTTATAAATATGCCAGACTTTAAACAATTGTTTACCCACTTGAAGTCTCATTTTAAGTTTCATTCCACATTAAAAAACAGACGGTGCACAAACCTGATACAGGTATATAAATAGGAACAAAAAACTTGTTCAAACCTGAGAAAATGACCTGATACTTGACACATGAAGCTGTGGAGCTCAGCACTGATTTGAGTTGCTCTGATAACCCTCAAAGCTCTCTGTACATGCCATGCCAAAACAAATACTTCAGCTCAGAATTCTCCTAGTCTCTGTCAACTCATTCTCCTCCATCAACATCATGCTCAGATATGTGTCAAGGAAGACAGGCAAAATTGCCAGTCTACCACTGGAGGCTCTACAGCATCTCCTACACCATTTTCTCCTTTGAGGGACTTAAAATAAGGCAACAGGAGTCCCGTGAACAGGACATGGCTTTGCTTGCCTATTCTGCAGACAAAACAGAGCCTGTATGCCTCTGTGGTGAAGAATGAACATGACTCTAGGAGTTACCTGTTGATGCTTTCCACACAAAGTAGTTCCTCATTCTTTTTTGTGCTCTTATCATACAATAAATGTATGGAATTAACTCTTTGGTTCCTTCTCTCCAGATATTTTGACTTATTAGACCACCAGCTACTCCATCCTAGTAGCATATTTTCCCAACATAGAAAATTGTCTTTTGATCATAGCCAAGGATGCCTAGCTATGCAGGTGCTGTTAGTGACTTCTCGCTGAGCAGTGGCATCTATTATTTATTACCAAAACTGATGTGGGCTCTAAAGCAGGAGCTGACCTCAGCAGTTAGTTTGTATTCATCCCTGATTCCTGGAAATGCTAAAGAAAACCCCTGTTGCTGTTCCTTTTATCTGTTGGTTTAGGGTTTTTTTCAGTGGGTAGGTGGTTGGTATTTTTCTATTTGTTCAATTGGATTTTGGCTGGGTTTATTGTGGTTTTAATTTTAAAACTCTCATTGGTTACATTACAGCATAAACACTAATGGATTTGTTTTTCCAGTGCACTGATTTTTGCACACAAAGCACAGCAGTTGTATAAATGGCATGTTGCACACACACCACAGTTTAAGAATGTTGTCTTTGTTATACCATGCTATATGTCAGAAATCCTTATAGGTATTTCCCTATAGACTGTGGACAGTATCACTATGGATGGAATAAGAGCTAAGGTATAGCGGATATATTGGGACAAAGTCTTGATACCAAGGACTGAAGGGGTGGTTTCCATGAGAAGAAACCAGAAGCTACTCCCACACCAACAGTGACAGTTTCAGATGGCTCCAAAACAGACTCACCATGGCAAATCCAAGACAATCACCTCTGTGATAACATATATAAGGAAGCACAACAGCATCTGGGAGAGAGGAGTGAGAATATGTGAAACAATTCTTTAGATGCCAAGGCCAGTGAAGAAAGGGCAGGAGGTGCTCCAGGTGCCAGAGCAGAGATTCCCATGCAGTCCATGGAGAAAAACATGGTGAGGCAGGCTGTTCCCCTGTATCCTGGAGGATGATGGTGGGGTACAGATACACCTGCAACCTATGGAAGACCCCACACCAGAGCAGGCAGATAGACACAAAGGATGCTGTGATCCCATGGGAAACCTGCACTGAAGTAAGCTCCTGGCAGGACCTGTGGTAGAAATGCGGAGTAGAGTTGAATCCGAGAAGAAGGAAGGGGTAGGGGAGAAGGTCTTTACAGATTTAGGTTTTATTTCTCATTATTCTACTCTTCTTCAATTGATAATAAATTAATCTTTAGCAAGTCAAGTCTGTTTTGCCCATGACAGTAAGTGTTGAGTGATCTCCCTGTCCTTATCATCACCTATGAGCTTTATGTGTTTTCTGACCATCATGTTGAGGAGTGGGAGTAATAGAATGAGTGGCTTCTTGGACACCTGGTAACCAGTAAAGATCGCCCTACCACATAAGGTTAACAACAAGAATGAAAAATGTAATTTTCTAGCATGTTCCTATGTCCCGGGTTGTTCAGGTAGGTGCCTGGCAGAGGCATACGTCTGAATGCCAGTATACAAGATGACAGCCAGTGCTAGTCAATGGCTCTTTGAAGGGGAACTTCTATTCAACCAGTTGCTCTGTTCTTAAGATCATATGAAGAGAGCCATATAAGTACATCCTATTTTTTTAATGCATTTTTTAAATGCAGCAAGAAGTTTTTCATTTTCCAAAACCAAATACACTTCAATAATCTCCCACCCCCATTCACATGCACTTGAATCTAAGGGTACTTTTTTTTTTCCTGGATGACATTTTAAGGACAGGCTGCCAAGCCCATCTGTCCCCTCATTTGCAGTTAATTCTTGTTTGCATGAGCTTTCCACATGCTGTTCAATTTTCTGGTAGAGAACAGTTCGTTTTCTTTCTGCAACGGGTTTCCTTTCTGAGAATATGCTGCCCTCCTGCCACCTGAGGAGCTGCAGCCTTCACAGAAAATTATGGGTGATCAATACTTTTGAAAAATAACCAAAATGCATACTCAATACAGTCAGACACTCAACAACTCAAAAAATCATGTCTAGCAAAATTCCAGTGGGCATCCTAAAATAGAAACACCCAAAGTCCGAGGGCAGTTTCAACGTCCATTATTAATGGACTTCTGACAGCTGCTTAACGAATTTCACCATCACATTTACAAACAACACCTCCACTACAGATGATATGGAAACAATCCCTCAGTCGCTAAACAGCCATGTAACAGAAACATCTACTTATATAGCTCTGAAGACACTACCAAGCACAAGAGGTAGAGAGAACTCAGGCCTCCGAATACTGTCTTGAGTCATGCTGCTGCATAACTGCAGCTTTAAAAACTTCGAGTTAAAAAATCTTCTACTACAACAAATTTAAGATTTTTTTTCTAACTGCACAAAAATAAAATTGCAGACTAATTTTGCCTTTCCACACTCAGAAGAGCTGAGCCATAGCTTTTTAGGAAGACCACAGGAGAAAAAAATCAGACATTATTATATTAGAAAGCCATTCTAACTCCCATAGAGGAAAATTAATCACTCTCTCTTAGAAACAGCCAAAACTGAAAAACGTCCTTTAGAGTAACAACTAGAATGAATCTTTATCATCAGATTTTGTAATATCTCCTCATTGCCTTCAATGCAGTGGGATATGCTGCTGTCTTCTTAAAACATGAAATATCACCTAATCATTGCAGATCTAGATTCTTACAATACATTTATTTTTATCAAATTTATTAATAATCTAATCTGTATGTGGGACAACTCACCAACAAAATTTCAGGAAATAATTCAGATTTATTATTTTCTGTCTGTTGTGTTCTACNTTCTTTTATGATTTTTCTTCTCATTCTCTTTTTTTTTTTCTATGTATCTATTGGTATTAAGCAATAGAAGACAAAGTAGAGTTTTATTACATGAAGATAGTGTACGCCATGTTTCAACCCATAAGAAATTCCTATAGGCAAACTATCTGCACATTCAAGTTTTTCATTTCCAGCATGCTTACAATATGGGGGGAGGGGGGATGTTGGAAGGAGACAGGGTTATTGTCTGAACAACAATATTTATTGAAATAAAAGGGAATTAGTTTTAGGAAGTAATACATCACTATATATATCTCACCAGAGAATCTGCAGATTCTTCATGTTCATGAACCAACATTGACTAATACACTTGAGGATTAAAGAGTGATTTTCTCCATTATCAGATAAATTTCTACTTTACTATCCAGGAACACTGAGTATTCTACCCGCTTAATGGCATACTTCATGCAGCACACTAGAGTCTCTTACAGAGAACCCAATGCATTTTGTCCATTTTCAACTTGGTAGATTCTTTGCAGAACTTTCCTCATCTCTTAGTCTATTTCCCTCTCATCCAGCATTTCACAGTTAATAATGCTGTTCCTTGTTGGCATACACTAAAGGACAAACTGCATTGTCTATAGATTAAGGTCTGCTTGATACTCTGAAAGTCAGGTTGTTATCTGTCAGGCTAGGCTGAGACACCTGTCTTTTGGGAAACAGTTGATTTCAGGTTTTCAGCCTTCAATCTTTTACACTAAGTGCCATAAAACCTGAAATAAAATTCATTTTCTAAACTAGAAACTATTTTTCTTTGCCTTTTTTAAAAGATACAAATGACAGCTACTTTGCCATATCCTGAATGCATGAAGAGGAATAAGAAGCTTAAATTACATCAGATGAGATTTAGTTTAGACCTCTAAAAGAAAGCTTTTCTGAATGGTGGGACCCTGGAAGACACCATGGAGAGAAAATGTTGCTGCCATTAGATGGTAACAAGCACCTTTAATAGAAGATTTTCAGGGACAGGATATATTTTTTTCATTAGACTAAGTGCATAGTATAATTGAAAACAAAAAAAAAATGACATCTCAGAGCACATTGGGCTTTCTTTAGGTATGATACAATACAACAAATATGACACTAGGTGCAGACAGACTAAACTAATTGACTGGATAAGCTGAGGGAGTAGATTTCATCAACAAAGAGTGAAAGAGTAGCAAAGAGAGCGAGGGAAACTATACATGATCATGAAAGTAATACCTTACCTGTACTTTAAATTTTACTATCTATATTACAAATTCTAGTCTTCATTAATAATTTTTTTTCATTAAATCTTCATCAAGGATGATCACAGACCAGTCAGAGATGGACTGTTTATTGAAAGTGTGTACTCACACAGCTAAGCATTTCTGCTCCTTACCGACTGCCCATGTGAATGCATTCTGCTGCAGAGAGGTTGTTCATTTTCACTCACACTTTCTTAAATGCAGTGAGGGAAATACACCACAAAATGTGCATGACTTGCACAAGCGTCCTTGGAGCAGAAATTCCACTGTGATGGAAATGTGTTTGTCACTCTTACAAGTCCAGTTTGATTTAACGTTTCTTGGTCTGTAGGAAGTTAATTTTCGGTGAGATGTGTTTAACCAGTTGTGAGTCTCATCTACTTCTACATAAGTTCTTGATAACTTCTAAAAAAAATTTCAACATCAGACAGTGTGCAACTAACTTGCTTATATGTTTGAAGAGACTTTTCTTCTTGTACCTTAGTGACACGAAGTTCACTTGCTCAAAAGTACGATTTATTTTCCCAGAATAATGGCTTTCAAGTAAGTTCTTTTTGAATTTCCAAGGCAGATGATGAGATCATTTTTTCATGGGCAGGTGTGATAAACATCCAGACTGTCAGATATAATCAGGGTCTTTGGGGTGGTTTAGGTAATTTCTGATTTTGTGGAGAAAGGTGTTAAGGTCAAGAAGTTTTCTGCATACGGTAGAATTTAAATTACAATTTTTATGATGCTCATGTAACTGAAAATGTTGATGTTGTTGAATGGTACTCCTGAGAGGGTTTCCTATCAACTGTTATTAATGAGATACTACAAAAACAATGGAAGTTCCCTATCCAGGTAAGCAAGGTGATGGAAATGATCTATTAGTTAAAGTAGTGGTTTAGTGATTCAACTACCTAGAAAAACTTCCTAGCATTATTTCCAAAACATGTCAATTAGTTCAAGAACTAATTTGTTCAAGCAAGATCTTGATGTCTGTAGCTATGCCTAAAATCTGCAAGGAAATGGTGGCTGTTTAAACCAGACTTAACAGACAAGAGACTGGACCAGATGATCTGCCAAGGTCCCCTCCCTCAGTAATGCTTCATGGCACAGTGTTCCATACATATCGTAAGAATGTAAGGGGAAATTCTTCACAGTGTTGAGAAATAACTTTGGATTCACAAGGGGGATAGTCAAACTAGCAATCCATGCAACAAGCATACAGAAAGAGAAATGATACTCTCCATTACTGAAGGGTGGCTTCTTGCTGAAACTGGGAAAGTGTTTACACAAATATATTTTTTCAAAGTGGAGTAAAAACACCAGTGAAATGAAGATACAGTGATTGATACAGTGGTCAAAAACAGAAATTGTCTGCATTCGCATTGACATTTTGGTTTGGTAGAGGTATGAATTAAGGACAATTATCTTTCTTCATAAAAAAGAGAGTTATTTTTATTTGACCTCATTAGAAGAGGAGCTGAGTATCTTCAGGTTCTTCAGAATTCAATTAGGGATTAAAATATTCAAAATTGTCTATATCCATAAAAAGCAGCTGCACTAATGTTCTGTCAAATTTACAGAAAAGAAAACATTTTTCGTCAAAATCTACTTTCTTGTGGTTCCACCATTTTCAGTGGAAGATTAGATGTCTGTATCTGAGAGAGTAACCTGATCTCCTTTAGTCCTATGGAGACAGGAATTTCTGGAACACAATCCACTTCAGCCCAAGATGGATATCTAACACACAACACGAATCCTGACCTCAAACTACCTGTTCATTTGCACTTACTATGAAGAGAGCTCACAGTCATCTACCTCAGGGAAAAGTTTAATGTTATAGATTTCTAAGGTTAGGTAAGATGAATCCCACACCACATGACTTCTGGAAGATGACCTGAAACATGAACTTGTCTTTGCTTATTCATAAAGACAGGAAGTCAAAGAAGAAATCCAAGCACAAAACTCATGCTGAGGAGTACTTTATCCACATTAATAAACTCAGATTAAATTCCATTTATGGTAGCACTTAGGATACTAAATAATCATAATCTAGCAGAATGCATGTGCCAGGTCACACCTGCATTTTCTGTGGTAATATAACTATCATTGCATACAAGGCTGATGTCAGTAGAGAAGAGCTGTTCAAACATTATTTAAAATGACATCATTTAACAAATTTTTAAAAGTTCTATGTGGAGCTTTCTGACACACATTTTTGGCTAAACCTGAGGACCTGCAACCCAGAAGATCCTATTCTCAGAAAATTTACAAACTGTTGTAGAGATCATGAAAGTCTGTATCACCTCTGATCTCCATGAGTGCCAGTGATGCCAACACATGCTTCTGTATATACACATGGCTCTGGTGAATAAAGCTACAATTTTGACCTTACCTTTAATGATACTATGATGCACTTTATTTTTTTCTTCACAGAAGGGAGCAAAGAAGAGAACAGACCTCTAACAGGAGCCAGTCATCTCCAGTTAAGCTCTTGTTAGCATGAATTCTAATGAAAGTACCCTTCAAGAAGCACCTGATACCTGCTGATTCATTCTGACAGATGTTATCAATGCACTGCACATTTCCAAGGAAAGCGATGTAGGAGTAGTTCTAGGCAAGCCGGAGTCATAAAGAGTCCTACATTCAATGAAGCCAGGAGGAGTTGCTCTCTCTAAAGTAATCCATTCTTGAATACTCCCTTCTCAGAGTTCCCTATCTTAACCTATATATGTATGTGTATTATGTATATTCGCCTCCCCTATGAGGACAGGCTGAGGCAGCTGTGCTTGTCAGCATGGAGAAGAGAAGGCTGCGGGGGGACCACATTGCAGCCTTCCAGTACTTAAAGGCAGTGTGTAGACAGGAGGGGAATCGGATTTTTACAAGGGCAGATAGTGGTAGGACAAGGGGGAAGGGATTGAAGCCAGAGGAGGGAAGGTTTAGATTGGATATCAGGGGGATGTTCTTCATGGAAGGAGTGGTGAGGTGCTGGAACAGGCAAGACAGAGAGGTGATGGATGTCCCAACACTGGAAATGTTCAAGGCCACGTTGGATGAAGACCTGGGCAACCTTGTCTAGATGCAGGTCTGGATGGCCCTGCCTGTGGCAGGGGGGTTGGAACTCAATGATCCTTGGGGTCCCTTCCAACCCAGACCATTCTGTGATCCTGTGATTCTGTGTACATCCACCTCACCAGATCATCCTGGCAGGTATTACTCTGCTCTTCTTATGACACAGTGACCCATCCCAGCATGTGCTGTAATAGGTCACGTATTAAGTAAACATAACATCACTTCAGTTTGAAGGCTGAAGCACAGGGAGTATCCCTCCAGAGACAGAAAAGAATCTCTAAGAAAAGGCTGGGGGAACTTGCAGCTTGAAGAACAAAACTGGTTAGAGCTACTAGATTTGAGAAGAAAGCTGTATCTTTCTTTAATGTAAAGAATAGAAAGACTTTCTCTTAACACCAGCACAGAAAGAGAATGCAGCTCCTCTGTCAGTGACTGTGGAATGCTACAGGCATCAACAACTTAATTTCATACTTTGTGGCTTCATTTCATACCTGCATTTCAAACCTTGTGGATTAAGCATATAAAAATAGACAGAAATACACAGCTTTAGTTAGTGGTGTATAACAAGTTTTAGCCACCACAACTCATTTCTTTCTCATCTCCTCATGGCACTCATTTCTTCCTTTTCTTTGACTGTGGAAAAGAAATGTCTGTACCCATACTCGGGACTGATTCAGAGGTCCTGCTCAATTACCTGCGTCACAGACAATAACATTGCAAAAAAA
>VXBZ01007897.1:157035-185404 GCA_013399135.1 Heliornis fulica | reverse complement strand
AAAAAAAAAAAAAAAGACCTAACCACAGTTTCTCATATACCTGGAAAACCCACTTTGTTCCCAAGAGCTGAATAATAAGTATGGATAAAACTGATGTGCTCAAAGGGTTACAACATATCAAGGAGGGAAAACTTAATGATTCAGGCTAGTTTAATCAAAGTCTAGCCCAGAACATCATAGAATCATAAGTTCCTAAACCCTGTTGTGAGAGCCAGGAAATGGACACAGGCCCAGGTAGCTGCCTCTGGTACCGAGCTTTACCACAGCCCTACAGCAGCATCAGCTGTGGCAAGGCACAACCTGGCTCACCGGGCGGCTATCTGTCCACACCCTGTTCTAAGCTGTAGCTAGACAGCTACCGGTGCCTGTGTCCAAGCCTAGAACAGGTGTGCTTGCACTGGACTTCCAATCACAGTGCTGCTGCCTGCAGCACGTCTGAAGGACTAAAGCTCTGCAACACCAAAGGAGAGGGGGAATCCTATCGCTTTTAGACACTGAGCAAATCCATGAAGAACATACAGTAGGTAATAACCCTGCACCAGCCTGGGAGATACTCTCAAGTACATATTGCAATGTGAAATCTTTTCTTACAGTCCAATAATTTTTATGCCTGGTTCAAAAAATAATTCTGTGATACCCTGCTGCATAACTTTATGTAATAATGTAATTAATTAATGCATGATGTAATTAGCATTACACGCGAATTATGTGAAATATGGAAACATGCTTGAATCATTTTTTCAATGCTTATAAAACTACTGAAATAGTGGTTTCCAGTCCAAACACATTATCCTGTAATTCAGTCCTGGACCTGCATAGCAGAACATCACAGTATTTTCATTGCTAATCTGACAGGTAATATATTTTAACTAACTTATCTACCTATACATATTACAAATTATCAGTTGTCAATTAAATATACTGGTAATGCAGATAATTATATGTTTCAATTAACAGACCTCTACTCTGATGTGCATTTACAGACTAATTAACACTCTGGCAAGCTTCTAGAAATACAGCATTCAAAGGAGCAGCAACATAGTAGTTTCTATCCAGTTCTTTCTATTACCCTTCTTTTACCCCATGACTCTTTTTATTACCCACCCCACTACCCACCCACACCCCCCCCCCATTTGTGTTTCACCTTAGCAGGGACTACTTAGCCTTTCAGAATTATGTATATTGTTCCTCACAGAGATTTCTCCTAATCGGGGGGTGGGGATGGGGGTGGTGGTGTATTGAATCTTACGAATAAACAATCCAAAATTTTCTCATCTCCATGAATTTGTTTCTTCAACAGAACAATTTGTTGTGTCTCAAGGGCCTGGACTGTAAAGAGCAGAACTATTTTGCGACCTCGTTGAAAATGAAATGTTTCACAGACATGTGGAAGTGTCATCAGGACCTTGGAAGGTTTTGGTCATGCACTAGTAACAATGCGCACTGGAATGAAAACAAAATGCAAAACCTTGAAAGTTTCTTGCCCTCTGGAAATCTCTGTAGCAAAGATCAGCTTTTTTCTACAAGGTTGGTGACAAAGGACAGATTTTTTACCCATAATTGAGCACATAGAGGAATGTGCTGTTTTTTGTCTGTTTTCATAAGTTCAAGATAAATGCTTTTAAAGGTGTCCATAGACAGGTGTGTAGAAGAAATACTGTTCTCTGAAAACCTAAATGAAAGAGGACTTTGTGACTAGCTGGTACATAAATCCTAACATTCCATGGTCTTTTAAGACCTGCAAAACCAGAGAGATCAGAGGAACTAGGGGTCTATGATGCACAGGCATATATTGATGTCTATGACGTCTAATTTTTTCTAATATGTAAAGGAATGGGAATGATTGGTATTTTTAAAAATGAGAAAACCATTACTAAGGAAGTCCTTCTTATCAAGTGCAGCCTTCATCCCAACAAGGCAGGCTTCGTCAACAGTTTCTGGGTTTGAGGTTTATGAATGAAGTTACCACTGTAAATCTCAATATAGTAACTTATGATTTCCATATTTAATTTGGCATGACTTATCTACTTGAGGGACTATTAAATCAGTGTTGGAATGAAACAGAAAACTTTCTAAAACTACGAAGTGTACAAGCAGAGGTTCTTTCAACAATGAAAAGCACTGTAACTGCTTAATATACTGTGCTCTATTAAGACAATACAGTTTTTATAGTGAGATACAATACAGATAAAGACTCATAACATACACACAAGTGGTATAAGAGAAGGGTTTTTCCCTCAGAAGACAAATTCAGTAGCCAAATTACATAATTCAAATTAAATAAGATGTTTGCCACAAAGGCATGTGTAGTGTACAATAGGGGCACACACCCCCAGCATATGTTACCACAGAGAAACAATCTAATTTCTTACTCTTCACTCTTATCTTACTACATCCTGAGGCAATACTCCATGAAGGCATGACAATAATTTTGCAACCAGAAATTGCAAATGCAATCACATCATATATCAGTGTTTGCTAAGTGTTTGTGTAGCTTTTGTGATGCCTTTTAGAGGGCTGATAAGGGAGAAAACTAGAAAAAGGTGTGTCGGAATCTACTATGCTTTATACAAAACTCCTTTGGAAATTCAACTGACTGTTCAAGAATACACTGTGAAAGAAAGAATGAGAAGGAATTCCAACTTAAGTTCACTCTTGGCCTTCTGATATCATTATTAGCAGTGCTGTTGTTACTTCAGTGGTGCCTGTGATCAAGACGTTACTGTGCCGTGAACCATATCAATACAGGGTCATAAAAAGAGCCCCATGAAACTTCCCATTCTAACTTACAAGTGTCCTTTTAGCATCACTTCCCAAAGGACATTTTTTCTTCTGCTTTCAGAATGGGACCATGGAGCACTGCTCACCTACAGCACGCCCTGCATACTTCACATGAAGCAACAGTTTCACAAGATTACAGGGAAGAACTGGACAGTGGTACTCGAAAGTCAGAAGGTGCCAGAGCACCTAGGGGAATGCCCTCTATCCTCTCCTTCACTACCCACTGAGAGCCAACTTTCTGGACTCTGATGAGGAAAAACAATTGCATGTCTTCAGAACAAATATGAGCGAGGTTCATGTCTAAAATATTGTCAACACTGCAATCTCTATGTCAAAAGCTACTATGCATTTGATACTATGTTAGATTCCCTAACATGATATTAAGTGGGGATTTTGCAATCCCTTATCTAATATAACAAAACTTCCATTTAAGACCATCCCAAAACAAACTATGGCTCCCCATTATATTTATCACCCTTCCCAACACAATTCAGTTCTCAATTACTTTTCCTTTAGTCTCTGATTCCCTAATTAGAAAGCTCCCAGAGGGAAACCTGCACAGTGTATAAGTGAATTTTACAAAAGTATTCATTTTTCATGTACTCTAATTAACAAAATTGTTAGTCCAGCAAACAACGTGATACTAATTAGCACAGAGGTGACTGCATCACTAAAACCAGGAAAACTACACTCCTCTGCAAGTTCATCACTTCATATTACTTTTGTAGTATGCTGTTACCTCCTATATATTTATATTTATATTAAGTCAGGTCTGCCCTTCATGACCGCCACACAAACTGTACAAGTTTCTATTTATTTCTAGGCTTTTCTACAAGGTACTGTAAATATATATGTTCCAGGAAGCTTAAGGTTGTTAAACTGAAAAAAAAAGAAAGGTTATTTTATTCAATTAAACAAATGCTGTCCCATTAATCTACACCTTCTCAGTGCACTGTTTGATACATCGTAAATACAGCATTTCCTGTCTACTGATACAAACTCACGAACTTGATATTCTTTTAGCTTTGTGTGTGTCTGTATTTATTGGTTTGTCATCTTCATTATGTTTGTAGCATACCATTTATGTTGCAATTTTCATTTATTTTCTCTAGCTTAAAATTTTTCCTGAGAGAAGCAAGAAACGATGAGTTTTAAAACAGAAAAATCCCTCTGCCGATCACTAAATGCAAGCTATAAACAGCCATCTTTGAGACCTCTCAAATAAAAGATAGTATTTATAGTAGAAAGCATGAGCTGACCTAAATACAAGGGAGACCATAAAATTTCCCTCTAATTCATATGGGTAAAACAGAGGCATTAACACATGATCATGAGGGAGTTCTAAATATCTTGCATAAATGTTCCCCAGAATAGAAGTCCATATGTTTTCAGCCACAGTCCCTCCCTTTCACCCTCTGCTAGGATACACAACCATGCGTGCTAGCTGAGAATGCTGCTCAGACTCTGGGTCAGACCCTGGATCACAGAAATTAAGAATGACTGATATTGCTTAAAAGACAGTTGCAGATTTGCTCATACAACAAGCTCATACGACGTCATGTTTATTCACGTCTTGATCTGCTCCTAATAGCTTGTTGTACCTTAAAGACAAAACCATACACAGAGATATTAATTTTAACGTGCCTCTACATATGGTTAGGAAAATAAAAATATGGTAATACTACACTTAAAGTTTCTCCAGCCGACAGCACAAAGGCAGTCTGCTTCTAATCCAATCCTATCGATTTCAAGAATGAGTCAATCAAGCCACAGAAGAGCAAAGCTTTTGCTGTAACATGTTTTATAATTTTGAATGGAATCATGATGCTTTGTGTTTGCTGAGTGTTGCTGGCAGCAGGAATTATTGGGAAATGGGAAAGGCCACGTTAAGGATACATAGAACAAAAATTGACAGGCGTAATCTTAACTTCACTCTTGACTAACTCTACCTGACTACTCTCATTCATTTACCTAAATTTTCCTCTGGCACCAGCCTCTAACCATCTTACACCATGAAATTTCCATTTAAAATCTTCAATAATTCAGCTCTTCAATTAGTTAGCCAATCAATTATTCAATTATTGATCTGCCCCACAAGGAAAATAAAAGTTTAATGGATGGACAGTTTACGTTTCACAAACAGAGGAACCTGGTTGATGATTACAGCTTAGATTTGGTCTCTGCCCAGGCACAATTCTCTGAAAAAAAAAGTGTCTATTTCTCACCCCCCACCCCTCCGGCCTTGCAATTCTCAAATTATCCCTGCTACAGTTTCAGAAAATGAGAAGCATCTGAAAGTTTCCAAGTCTTTGACACAGTAACATTACAGGTGATGCTTATCTTCCTCATTTGCTTCTTGCTAAGGAAAGGAGTAGGACTGAAATGCTGCTTTGCAATGGAGGTAATTAAACATTCTCTAAAAGCTATAATGGAATTTTCAAAACTCAGTTACATTATTTTGCTTCTTGCTTTTCCTCTGCTAGATGTAATTTCTTCATGAGGAAACCTTTCGAAAGTTTTTTTTTTCCTCTAACTTCTGATCTACATCTTTATTAAACCTGCTACACACCAGATCCTCCTCCTGCATTTCTCAGTGACCGTTAGGCTGAAAGACCATCTCCTTCAATCTCCTCCCACAAGACCAATGCTGAGCCCTGTACAAGGACCATGGTTGCCTTGGAATAGCTCCAACAGTTAGACACTGGTGTACCAAAGCACCTGGACCCTGGCAACAACTTGGTCAACCAAGTTCATGCCAGGGCACAGAAGTTACTGCTTCAGATTCTCCAATTTTTGTGCTGCCTAAATGCTGTCACCACCAGTTTTCTATCTTCTTGTCAGCACAAAAAGGGAAAGCACAGTCACTCACTGCCCAGTGACTGACATACTAGCATAGACCTAAATGGTATTTCTAAAATCAAACCTGTTTTGTACTGTCACAGTAGCTAGCTTTTTTCCCTTTCCTTTCTGAAAAACGAAGACTACCTTATAGGCTTTCCAGAAAGGAAGACAGCTTTTTTTTTGTTTTTCCACATAAAAATTACAGTATTAGTATTTTTATGAGAGTAAGAGTAGTGAAGAAAAGGGAAAGTGGGTCACAGTTGGATCCCAGCCAGCAGTCCCTCTGCACAGGAAGAGGCACCCCAGTACAGGTGCTAAACTAACCCAAAAGGAGCAAGGTGCCTGGATCTCCTGGTACAGCTCTCAGCAGAGAGGTACATCGCTCTTAGCTACTTGTCAATCCCCGTCAGTTTAGACCACACTACTTGGACTATCACTGGCTTTGTCACAGGCTGACAAAAGGTCTGAGGAAGACCTACTTTGTGGCAGTATGGAAATGCTAATTGAAGAGTTTATACAATATATGTGATTTATTCTACACAAACACATACACCTGTAAGGATTTTGGCTTCATTACAGTGTATATTTTTTCCCAACCACAGTTCCAGAAAACACAGCAGGCATTGTTTTGCATGATTGTAGTAAAGTACTACTTAACAATACAGACACGCTATTAAATCTATCCATCTTGAAAATGAGCTTTCAATGCAATGAAACATTTATAATCAATAATTTGTAGCTTGTGATCATTTTAAATAGAAACAGTATTGAGACCTACTGCAAAAATCTGAACCACAGCACTGAAAACAAAAGAAAAAAGCACAACTTGTCTAATTTCAGGTTGCAAGTCTACAAAATTTATGAAAGCTTCTGAAGATTTCTTTTTCTATTCAAGCACAAATGTACAAATAAGAAATCAAATTCATCATGAAAAAATGGATTTATTTCATCAAATTATTTGGAAATACTCTCTGAAGAGGAAAAAAGTGGTAGCTTTACATTAATGCTGATAGAACTTGAATCACAAAACTGTCAAAGATAGCTTATTAGTTACTTTAAATAGACATTCAATAATTGAAGTACCCTGAGGAATAATTACAGCCTATATTAAGATGACAGGAGTTTAAATTCGTAAAGCTAAGAGCACATGCCATAAAGTGCCAAAGACACGCTGAATGAGTCCAAATTTCCTTTGCATCTATTCTTACCCCCGCACTTCCTCCCTCTTATCTATGTACAAAGAACAACCAAGTACTTTCAATGTAAATTAAATTAATTTTGGATCTTTGGAAAATTGCAAAGCACACCCATGACCTAAGAAAGAAACACCAGTAAAACCTCCTTGAGAACAACTGGAAAGTGCCTTCACCAGAGTAGAACTGTCCAAAAATGCACCTGTTTGGATTAATGGAAGAAGATTCTCATTACACAGTGTCTCATAGCATTTCTGGAATACAAGTGTTTCCCACATCCATCACATCTTGAGGACCATCCCTGAAAAATATGTATCACCTCAGGAGACCATCTCGCTTGAAGCCAGGCAGTTTTTCTCTCCTTGCTTTCCAGCAGCTTAGACAAGGCAAAGCCTTCAAAAGACCTCAAAATCTCCTTAGAAATAATGGAAAAGAACCAGAAACAACACATGGTGCTTGGTCTGATTTTGGATGACACTGATCTCACTAGTCTGGGATTTCCCTCTCTCAGATGTCTGTCTTCTTCTACAGATTGTAAAGTCACCAGTTCCACCATGTTTGTATCTCCCGAGAAGTTCTTACCACTAAGACTGCTTGAAGCATTATCCAGACAGAGTTTTCCTGGATGTTCCCCTGATCCTTTTCAGTCTTTTCAGGGAAGTACAGGCAGACACTCCATCATCCAGAAACTGAACAACCTTACATGAGGTTTATTAACATGAAAAAAATATTTCTGAGGAATAAATGAAAATCATAAGCAGACAAAGAAAATGCCACACGCTGCCACTGCTATTCAGTGGCAACCCACAGTTCAGTGCTTTAAGAGACCAGACATCTTCCTTCTCTTCCTGCAGTGAAACAGCCCAAATTTTACAGCAGTTACAACTCAGAGAGGAAGCAGGAAAATGTGATGGGGGGAAATAAACATACAGGAAAACAGGGATTACTTTATTTTACACAAAAATCTAGCTACCACCTTACATATCTAAATATTAGCACTAACAGATATGAAAATAAACTTATGTAAGCAGAGGCTAATATTCCTGTATTTGGTGTCCTAAAGAAGTAGATTGCCTTCCACAAGCGAGGAGCATCTTCAAGTACACAGAACCTTTACAATAATTTCAGATAACTCTGAAAACCAGATTACTCACATGCATATTTTTAGGCAGAAAGCAAGCCACCCAGATTGACTGTTTTAGCCTATGGATAAATTTGACAGCAAAATGTACCTACAAAGGATCTACAGATTAGGGTGCTGCCATAGCAGTATTTTCCAGCTCAATGTGACTGTTGCTGCTTTGATTTGTTGGCTTGAAAAAAACAAAACAAAAACAAAACAAAACAAAACAAAACAAAACAAAAAACAAAAAAAGTGCATCTTTTCAGAGTTATGTATCTTTTTTTTTCCTGACATTTATTTTTATTCTCTCCAAAGATCCATGTTCCAGTTTATGCTGGAAGTTGTGTTCTCAATCTAATAATTAGTTGCATTAATCCATCTAACATTAGTTCCCAGTGAAGTGAAACTTCTTGTTTACATGCTCTTTTCCCTTTCAGATAGAAAAGACAAAGCCTAAATGCAGCACTGTTTAAATAACTGCTGAAAAAATATACTTTATACAATGTGAAATTTGCTTTTCTTTGCTCTTTGCTTTTTCTTGTTTCTTTGTCCTTTGGAGGAAGACCACAGTTTACATTTAAAAATTAAATACTCCATGTAAAATCCTCCTCAATTCTAAGTACTGTAGTATACTACTGTACTCAGAGTACTCTATATAGCACAGTAACTACCTGAAACAGTTGACATTTTCATCTCTGAAATTTCTAAGTGGGGCTGACATACTTTTATTTGGTCTTTTACGTTACAGACATACTTAGTCTTGAAATATATTGATCTGCAAGTAAATCAAGACCTTTTTTTCCTCAGAAGTTCAACAGACATTGACTATATTGTGACAACATTGTGATTATACTTCTAATAATCCTATTTTATCATGCTATGAGGTACAATTGTACTTTGCAAAGACTATTGCTAGTTGCAGGGTAAGAAATACTTCAATTGAAAACCAGTATGATTGGAATATTTTTCCCACCACTGAAAAAAATAAAATTTTTGAGAGAGATATTTCATGGAATCACAGAATCATAGAATCATAGAATCAGTCTGTGTATTTTCATATAATTGTTAAAGAGGGGGATGACTGAGCTACTTTGATTAATATCCTCCAGAAAGCAAACTGTGTGGAAAAGCCCTCCATAAGTCATGTCTGCTTCTGAGATGTTTAAAACAAGAAAGTTATTTCCTCAATCCTCCAAGTGAACCAGGCATCTGAGATAGTATGCCCTCCAGGGAAGCTGCTACTAAACCCAGGCGTTAAGAGTACATCTGTAACTGCTGAATTCAAAGAGCAATATTCTATATGTTATCTTTGAAGTTCATCTCCAGGCCCAATGGGCATAAACATAAGCAAGTCTTATAACTTCTCTCAAAACTCTACCGTATTTACTCCAGGCAACCAACGCTTGTGCACACAGGGACTCTCAAAATACTTTATTCATGTCTAAATATATATGCAAACTGTAAGACGTACACACTGCGAAGCAAAGAAACAGATTAACCCTGCAGACCCTGAGGGGATTGAAAAAAAAAAAAAAAAAGAGGATGTTTTCTTTGCTGGAGACTTAAGCCACCACCACTTCCCCAGTGAGTTTAATATCTTCCTCCCACGCTAGGTTTATTTTTTGCTATTTTAATTCTTTCCTGTGGCACGGTCTGAAGTGTCTTCTACTGCATGCTTGGCAGACACTCTTTCACTGTCCAGCTGCTTTCTCTTGCCACTGCCACTGGGATGCCTTTTCTATCAATGGGTAAAATTTACAAGCATATTACAAGCAAAATTATAGGCAGGCTTCCTGCTCAACAGCAGCAGCACTGAATTATGATTTCCAGAGCAGTATCTTCCACAAACAATGTATGCAGTTTCTCATTTCCTCTTGGCAAGAATGGTATATCCAACCTCTGCTAACAGCTTCCTGTAGACACACTTCTAAATAATAATTTGCAACAAACCCCCCCAAATCCTTAGATGGTGATTATTTTAGACAAAGCCTTCTCAGTTTAAACTATCCTTGAAGAAACAACCTGAGACACAGCACAGCAACAGAACCCTAATGTTACCTCCTTCTGTTGAAGCAGGATTTTGCAGATGTTTAATTCATCTCTATATGATGCCAGACACAGGTAAAAGTGCTCAGAACAATTTCCTGTTAGAGCAACTTTGAAAATGAAACCCAAGCTATCTTTCAAAAATAGTTAATTTCCTAACCTAAAAGCAAGTTAAATGCACTGACAAGACTAAGAGATGTCCAATGTCAGCAACAGTAATATTAGAGACCTTTCCCAAGTACACATTGCAGCAATATCCGATTTTGTGTAAAGCTGCAAAATTCAGGCCCCCAGTAAACATGACTAAATGTGCCAGACACTAAAGGACCACAAAAGAAGCTGCTGAATCAGTTCATCTGCATATTAAATATCTCAATATCACCTTCTAACTCTCAATATTACCTAAACTGCTGGTATCTTGTAGCAGCTGATAAAAGTCAGGATATTGAAGGTCCATTACTGGCTCTGGTTATAACCTGTTAGATGGTATCTGGAGAGTATAGCTTTCTCATGCTTTCTATCCCTCCATCTATACTCTCCAGACTTTCTGGAGTGCTTTCAGCATGAGATTCTGTTTAAAAACATCCCATTTTCATACGCATATCCCACAAGCTGCCTGTGAAAAACTAAAAATTTACCAGCACAGACTGTAAGTATGTATAAATGATACAAAGGTTACCCAATAGACCACCTCTCCTCCTATCTGCCCACTCCTGAGTTCCCACAGGCTTCTCCTCTTCACAATACACTCCCTGTCTCTGTCTCTCATTATCTAAAGGATGCATTTCCAAGGACTACTCCTTTATAAGGGCACAAACTGAAAATACAAATATACATGTGTGATAAACCAAGCACCTTCCTGCTGCAGTTGTATTTCTGTTTCTCATGAAGGCACGAAGAGTGAAATGTGTAGCCAAGAGGGATCTATTCTAAGTGCAATAACATATGAAATATAGTCCAAGTGACTAATGCACTCAACACAGGGTGAGAAAAAGATGCACCAATGGTGCATTCCTCCACAGGGACTGTATGCCTTCCAGCTCTGATCCAGCTTAAAATAATGGTGACACCACATTGATCTTCAGTTGTTTTATAATTAAGATATATACCTTCCCTACATGCCACCCAATTCCTTTCAGACAAAGTAAAACAGGTCTAAAATAGTCCAACCCCTTCTTTAACAACTGAATCAACAAAAATTAAATTTAAATTTTTAATAACAAATTTAATTTTTAATTTTAATAACAAATTTAAATTTAACAGTACAAATGCCAAGACTTGGGAAATGTGTGGGCTTGAGTAGTTTTGTCTGCCTGTACACAGAGTATTAGACCCAAGTTTAATACTATACTAAAATTCTACTGGCTGTGTAGAGGCTGTAAGATTCTACTGGCTCTGAGGCTGATGACATGAGCCATAAAAATTACTTTTCAGTGGGAGTGATTCTCTTACAAAAAAAGATCACTGTAGAAACCTGTGTGGTAACAAGCAACAGAAAACAAGATTAAAAAATCAGAGAAGATGAAGAGAAAAATAAAGGCCATATACAAAAGGAGGTCTTTTGTTTTTTACACCTGAAAGGCACTCAAACTGAAATATTGTCCATTTACAGACAACCTTTGGGAGGTTAACATCTTTAATTCAATTCTGCTTTAAGATGATGAGCCTCAGATACACGTGTGGCTGACTGCATTGACTGCATAGTGAATTTCACCTCTTGCTTTCTGAGTGTTATTCAGTTAACTCTAGTTTTGACAAGTTAGTTTCTGCTTCTGTGGTGGCAGCATTTTTTTGGCTATTGTTATTTGTTTGTTTGAATTCACTGTTCTATCACTTGACAATACCAATACATTCCATTTTTTTCAGTGGGAAATATCAGAAAGGTTTATACCTCATTTTTGACAGGCATCTTTTTGAAAACTATTAATGAGGGGGTGGATTATTAAAAAAAATATTAATTTATGAAAATTAACTGCACTTGGCTTTATTAAGAGGGGGGAAATCACAATTAATTTAATACTTTAAAATAAATATGTGTGTGATGATTAATTTCTAGACCCAGTGTACTTTTGCCACACTTGGACCTCCAAACTCTTGCAGCTGTTTGCTGCATGATGATTTACCCTGTACTCGGCATTGGTGAGGCCTCACCTTGAGTACTGCATTCAGTTCTGGGCCCCTCACTACAAGGATATTAAGGTCCTGGAGCAGGTCCAGAGAAGGGCAACCAGGCTGGAGATGGGTCTGGAGAACAAACCTTATGAGGAGTGGCTTAGGCAGCTGGGGTTGTTTAGTCTGGAGAAGAGGAGGCTGAGGGGAGACCTTATCACTGCCTACAATTACCTGAAAGGAGGGTCTAGAGAGGTGGGTGATGGTCTCTTAAGCCTAGTGACAGGTGATGGGGCAAGGGGAAATGACCTTAAGCTGCACCAGGACAGGTTCAGATAGATGTCAGGAAGAAATTCTTCACTGAAAGAGTTGTCAGGGTGTGGAACAGGCTTCCCAGAGGGATGGTTGAGTCACCATCCCTGGATGTATTTAACAGACAGGTAGATGAGGTGCTCAGGGATATGGCTTAGGAGAGGACAGGTACAGTTGGACTTGATCTAAATGGTCCTTTCCCATCTTGTGTGTGTTTCTGTAATTCTGAGATACTGCACTTACTTAAGAGATATACCAAGACTTAATACTATAAATAATAGTAACCCAAAATTTCACAGAATCAAAAATAGCAAAAGACCAAATCTTCCAATTACTTAGCATTACTTTTCTATATTGTTTAAAAATGACTGAAGACAGTAAGGGTCTGATCTTATTCCCATCAGACACCAAAGGAACCCTGTCACTTAGTGAAATTACAAGCAAACCTTTAATTATTTCTATATTTAGATTCTTATGCTGGAAGCCAGTGGATATAATGAAATGCCATTCAGTGACTTCAGCTCCATTTGACATCCATATACTTGAAAAGCTTCTGTACCTTTTTTGCTTTATGCCTTCATTGAAATGTAGCAATCACTGAGTATGTGAAGGGACAGACCTCACACTACATATTAATCAAGGTGCTGTAAACAGAAACAGCCCTCATTCTAAATGACCTATGGTTCACACCAACCACACACACTTCAAACACTCAACCTGTACAAATTCTTTTAATAGGAGTGTCACCGCAATACACAGAGTGGGCTACCTAATCATATGGAAGTCACGCACTTTGCTCTTACATATGGTTAGGAGCCCACAGTAATTGTTCCAACTCTCTGTGAGGAGTTTATTTTATACCTTATTTTGCACGTGAATACAAAAATCCATTAGACCAATTCCAGACCACCAAATTTTGAAACCTTATCAAACCACACAGCTGATGATCTAAGGAAAGATGTGATGAAGCCAACACAGCAAACATTCAAAAACAGACAATTAGGGAAACAGTCACTTGGAAGGGTAATATCACTTTGTCCCATCGTTTTCTGCTTTACATTCCCAGTTATCTTAGTGTCCAGCAATCTTCAAATACCAACATAACAACGTGATCTCTCAGAATCAGTGTATACCAACAAGTTTTGCAGACAGGGAAATAGATTACAGAGGTTTGTACCTCTAGGTACCCTTTTGGGAAACAACAGATGTTTAGCAGCGGAGCACCTAGCTGATCAGCCTCTATCAAAAAAAAAAAAAAAAAAAAACAAAAAAAAAAAAACAAAAAACAAAAAAAAAAAAAACAAACAAACTAAAACCACAAACAGAAAAACAACAACAACAACAAGAAACCCAAAACAAAATACAACCAAAACTATTTTATTCCGAAAAAAAAGTGTTTTCTTCTTGGAAGAAGCAGGGTGGTGGTTTCTGGTTTTACACTGATGTAAAAAAGTCCTGATTGTTCCAAGTTACTGAAGATATTAGAAAACTAAAATAATTAACATTTATACTATCAGTGAGATTAGATACATGAGAGTTAAAATTTTTGAGGAAAAATGTCTTGAGCACAGTCTCAGAGAAGATTCTCCAATAAAACAAACCACAAACTAAGAACGAGCTGGTACAGCACAGGCTGGCTCAGGCTGAAGGGCACCTCTGAAGAAAGTCTGACACCCTTCTCAAAGCAGGTTCAGCTGCAGAAGGTTGCCCAGGACCATGTCCAGTCAGGATTTGAATATGTTCAAGAATGGAGAAATGGAGAATTTACAACCTCTCTTGACAAACTGTGCCTGTATTTGACCAGCGTCACAGTAAAAAAAAAAAAAAAAATTTTTTCTTATATTTATATGCAATTCCATATATTTCAAGTTGTGCCTGGTGTGGGTTTGCGTGGCAAGGTTTGGAGCAGCGCTGCATGGGTGGCTTCTTCAAGAAATAGCTCTAAGTTCTCCCTAGGTACGACAGAGCCAATAACATCTGGCTCAAGGATGGATACATTGCTGACAAAGTCCAAGAAAATCAGTGATGGCAGTAGCACCTCTGTAATAACATATTTAAGAGGAAAAAAAAAAAAACAAACCACCAAAACCTGATCTGATGATAAAGAGACATTGACAAAGGCCTTGCTAAAGTCAAAGTATATGAAATCTACTGCCCTCCCCTACTCCTAAGGGCTGGTCACCTCATCATAGAAATAATCAGGTTGGCCAGACTAAATTTGCTCTTTGTAACTCCATGTCAGCTGTACATAATCTCCTTTCTGTCCTTCCTGTGGTCAGTAAAGGCTGTGAAGAGGATCTGCCCCATAACCTTCCCAGGGGCTGAGACAAGGCTGACCTGTATCCTCTTCCTTGCTCTTTTTTGAAATGGGTGTGATGTTTGCTTTTACAGGTATAGGGATTCTCCTCCAACTGCCATGACCTTTCCAAGAACAGCAATGAGAATACACTTTTTTATTCTGCAAAAGACCTTTGAGAACATTGGCAAAACTAGTTCTCACACTTAAAATATGGCCAATGAAGTCGGTGCCAGTTGCTGTGGATCATGCTGGCAGTGGGTCATGCTGTCCTCAGGCTGTCACAGTTGAAGCCTGCTCCCTCCTTGCATCTTGCTGCCTGTCTCCACCCAGGCTCAAAAAAGACCATTCTCTCTTTTGCACAGAAACCAACTCTCTTATCAACTCTTTCCCTCTTCTAGTCCCTTTGTGAACATTGTTCACAAAGTGTCTGCTACCCTTTTATTACATTCAGAAGGTAAACCCTTTAGAACAAGGAATCTTCAACAAGAGGAAATGGCACCAAGTTATGCTAGAGGAGGTTTAGATTGGACATTAGGAAAATTTTCTTCACAGAGTGGGTTGTTAGGCATTGCAACAGGCTGCTCAGGGAGGTAGGTGGTAGAGTCGCCATCCCTCGAGGTATTTAAAAGATGGTTTGATGTGATGCTGAGTGACTTGGTTTAGTGGTGGAAGGCAGTTTAGGTGATGGTTTGACTTGATGATCTGAAAGGTTCCTTCCAACTAAGACAGTGCTATGATTCTTTGCTACTACTAGTTTCTTTATTACCTGGTAAACTGACATATTTTGTTGTCCTTTATGCATCACATTAAATGCAATTCATAATAAAAGCAGTAACAGTCAGAGGTGGTTCAAACGAAATTGTAGAAAGCTGGAGGTGGTCTAGCAGTCTAAAAAAGACAAAGACAATGACCTGGGTGACTCTGTCTATTAGTGCATTATCATCACAGGAAAAGTGGTAAAGACACTGATTTGGAAGACAGCTACATAGAATGATAATCAAAGTTTGTTATATGGAAATAGGTCTTAAATTTTGATGGGACTATGTATTTTATTAATTTTTGTTTTGATTAGTGATAAATGTGTTAATAAAACTTCTTAGAAAGACTGTGATAAACTACTTAGTTGTGTCACATGATAAAAGAGTAACAGCACAGTGTACAGCTGTACTAAACCTCGTGAGGATTGGCTGATGGATGGGTCTCCACAGTACCCATAAATGTCAGATCACTGTGCTGTGAAAATATTTTTGCCAAGACTGGTAGAGACTGACCAGGAGTCCTCATGCAAACCCACATCTTTATGAATAATCCAGACGAAAATGTCCAACATTTGCAGATAACAGAAGGGCAATAGAGAGAAAACGAATTGTGGCAACAGATCAGATTGATCTAAATAGCTGTGGTGAAATAGGTTCATTTAAATAACATTAATTTTAATACAGACAAATACTAATCTAGTTAAAAAGAACATATGTCAAAGCACATAATAGATGGAGGACTCTAGCCTCAAATTTAGAAGGCTGCTGGGGGTTGTGGTACATTACCGACTGAACTGAAACTCCAAACGCAATGCTCTGACAAATGCTGGTGTCCATGCTGCAGGTGAAGAACTGTAAGTGACTTAAGAGAAACTGTTAGAGAGACACAGGTTCAGGAAATAATGCAACTATGACTAAGCAACTTAATCTATCCAAGAGAATGCTTAATTAGCGTAGAGAAGCATCACCACCAAGAAGAAACTTCTGCTAGAAATCTCAGCATAATGAATACCAGAGACAAATCTGGACTAGAAACAAGGCATGCAAGTGCAACTGTAAGGACAAATAACTTCTGAAGAGAGCTTACTAGAAATGCACACTACTATCCACTCTGTGTAAACCAAGACAAGATATTTTTCTATACAACATATCAAGGGAAAAAAAAGCTAGAGGCTTGATGCATGATTTCAGTGAAGTTGTGCATTCTGGACCATAGAGGCCATGGTATACGTGAATCCCTTCTGCCCCTAAAGATGTGTGAATCCAAAGTCACACTTGAGGTCTGTGGCAGAACAAGCATTTTACCACAGTTCAAAACTATCCCCAGAACAATCTTTCTTCTGAGTCAAGAAGCTTTGTAATGTCTTCTGTTCACAGGAGGTGAACTGTTTTGACAGAGGTCATGTTTTCATGTTTGTTTTCTTCTGTTTAATATTTAGCCAACACTGAAACATCTGAGAGTATGCTCAGCACAGTCATTAACCTCACACGCACCCTGATTCTGCGTGGTTGCTGTAAGCAGTTCAGATCAGTCACACTCAGGTGTGAGTCTGGCATTAGTATAATTGCTGTTAGACTCAGAACTTGATACCATACTTAGCTCTTGGTCTATTTTACTTTTTATTTTTTTCTGAAGTGACACCTAACTGTGAAACGTAAACAGCCCGCAGAGTTTTAATCAGTCAGTGACATTTCTAGTTCTAGCTCTCTTTGGCCTCATTACTGAAAACAGATTCTAATGCAGTACGTTCTGGACCAAGATTCCAGCCACCTTCTTGCTTATAATCACAATGCCACGTACTTATAACAATTCTGCTGGTATTTATACAAATCACTTATTATTCTATATATTCTTTCAGCAGTCAAGTCTGTGAAATTATCTTTCTTTTGCATCCATGTCATGAGTATCGGGCTATGCCAGGCAGTCATTTCTCACATGCTCTGTGGAAATCTGGGATTTTTTTTAGTTCCACAATACGCTACCATTATTCTGCTAGAGAAGTAACAGTTCCTTGGATTTGCTGATTAGTATTTTCTGTATGAGGGCAGAGCAGTTACAGAGCCATCATTTTGAAAGAACCTTTGTAACAAAAGCGTAGCCCCAATCTCCTTGCTTTATCACCTAGTCTGTACAGTAGTAGGTGCAGACAGCTGAGACTGACTACCAACCGACACCATTATTCACTTGTAAAATTACTGCCAGTAAGATGCCATGGCTTGTGGAACTGGCCATCCAGCAGAGCTGAACGTTGAAACTGTTTGACTAGCAATCATTTGTTCCCACTATGCATGGGCAATTTTGGTTCAAACAATTTTTTACATTTCACAAAGGAAGCTGCAGGTTATGATGTGCAACTGGGACAATTTGGCTGACCTCCTCTTTATCATGGCATTTTTTTATTCCTCTCTCATTTCCCATATTTATCCTAATGCTCTAACATCATGTTTTAGTATCTGCTGCTGTCCCTGTGCTCTGCACCATGTTGGAACTGGAACCAAGTTTGGAAGCTTGTAAATCCATTAAGTTCTTTGAAAACACACAAGTCAAGAAATCATTACCCAATAGCAGTTTGCATCAAGAAAGTGATCTGGAGTCTCATTTATTGCCATGATAAATAGACTTCTGCTCACTGGGATGAGTATTGCCTTTTACTGTTTGTTTCAGTCACTTAATAGGGGATGGAATGTTTTATAGTTAGTCATTCAACTAGAAATTAAGACAGCATAAGTCTTCATGTAGTGTCTGACCAGTCATTTAAGGTGCTAATATATACTCTGTTCTGTACCAATGGAGGGCAAATCATTGTCTCTGATACAACTGTAAGAAATTGTGAACAGTTTGGGAGCAAGGTAATTCCAGGTATAAGAATGAAATAGTTCTTAAAATGTCTGAATCTGGGTAATTCCAGGCAAATAACTGGAGAGCAGTATGATGTATACTTCATCTTGTGTTAAGCTGCTATGTATTGCCAGTGTAAAAATAATCATTCTAGACTGACTTCTCACACCGAGCCTATTTTAAGCAGTGCTATGAAAAGCCAGCTACCACTAAAATCCCTCCCAGTAAGTCCAGTTTCAATGCAACTAGGGCAAACTTTGAGCAGACAGATTTGCTTCCTTAGCAGAAATTTTATATATCCATCGCATGAGTAAGTGCAAACCTCTATCAAAATGCATTCCCATCATCCGCAATTATGTCCTTGAGTCAGAGAACTGCAAGTACAGTACATTCTGCTGTTTCTTTTGCTGCATCCATGCTGTTGATTTTCCCACCAGAAAAGTTTTCAAGTGCACCAAGCTGTTGTTATGACTCATAGTAAACACCAACGCAAAGTAAGCAGCCCAATGTTCTTCTTCCCTCATTTCACTCACACACATTCGTTTAGAAGGGAGGAGAAATAAATAAATAAGTAAAAGAAACCAAAACGAGAAAAGAGAAAATAACAAAGATTTAGTTCTTACAAGCTTGCAAGTCCATGGTGAGAAAAGAGAAGGCTGGAGAGGACTAGACAAGAGACGAATAAAAATACCACAGCAATTCAACACATGGTGAGGAGGTGGAGTGGGATAATGCTACAGAAACGAATGCTTATGACTCTCGCATCATCACCCCCAAAATAATCAGCCAAGAGAGATAATTACCAGGTTTAGCTTAAGTATATATATGTGTATATGTAGAGAGGAATGGAATGAAAGGAGCTGATCAAATCCTCCATCTCAAATGAGAGATGGGTTCGATCCATTACTTTGGAGCTGAATGTAAGGTCTTAGTGAGATCAAACTCTAAATTTGAGCTCCAAGATTTCTGACACTGTGACAGAACATGAATTGAGTGATAAGATCAAGCCCACAACTCTAAAGTAGTTTACAAAAATCCTCAAATAGCACTTCTGAATGCAAAGGTCTAAGAAGTTCATCAAAACCCAAGCTTCACACAATTTATGAGCATTATATATGGAAGGAGAGAGCCACAACCCTGGAATCAATTGTTTAATTTGGAGAATACTGATGGGATCTACAGGAGAAGTTATGACAAAGACCCATGGCATCCCACAAGACCAATCCATACCTACTACTGAAAGTACTCCTACACCGGTCTTAAACTGTATGGATGGCAAATCTGTGGCAATAGAAAGTACACATCACCCTTGACAGTCAGACTGTCTGAATCCATATTTAGGAACATAACTTGAGAGTCCTGTATGTGGTTTAAAGTTTGAACTTTTGTGAACACTTTTGCATTTTCAATATGCAAGCAAGTCAAAAACAAAATGCAAAATAAATGAAAAAGCCTTGCTATATCTAAAAAAAAAAAACTCTATTTGTTTTCTGATTTAATATCATAAGCTGTTTGGGAAAAAAAGGAGAGAAATGTACCTAAAGGAAATCTGGCAAATGTACTCTGTAAACAAAACAAAAATAATATATTCCCTCAAAAGGTTTATCTATTTCAGAGTGATCATTGCTAATTTTAAATAAAGCAATGAGAGAATACAGCTATCCAAACATTATGTTTTGTTATATTTGAAACAACTTCTAAAGCCTTATTCTCTCTATTGTTCAGTTAAAGATCAACATTCAGGTAATGCTGAGATATTCATCATTGCATTTGCCCTTAAGCAAATTCCACTTGGAGATTATTTTTAGAATGAAAGTTCCCTTTAAAAAATGTGAAAGAAAATGTGGGTCACTTTTGGGTTTTGAATTAAACACAGAAGCCCATTTCATGGTCTGCTTTTATAGCAAGTTTTCATTTGGATATTTTTTTAAAGATGATTGTAATTCAAATTAAAACTTGCTCTTAAATGTCCAAGTTGACATGATGAGGGTCACTATCCTTCACAAGATCCTCAAGTCTACATCAATTCCAGGATGAGTTTTAGACAAGTCAACCATTTCTTCTCTATATGGAACAGGAAAATAAGAAGTGATCTTGCCTATGCTGCCACAAAAATGCTGAGATACTGCATAAAGAAATCTCCTGCGAGTCCAGTCAGGCAATTACTCATCAGGTGGTAAATTTCCAATCTGTTTTCATACTGCTCAAATTCAACCTCCAGTATTTCTTTTCTAGAATAGAAATTTTAATTCAGGAGAATTTAGAAATCATATTTGGCAAGGCAAATTATTCTTCCAAAGCACAAGATACAAGATTCACTGATTGAATTCACTGCCCCAGAAACGCATTTGAAAATTTCTGTGTGCAGAATATCAAGATTAAATAATAAATCATATTTAATCGTGTTTACAATTATATGTTTGAAATGAGCACCCCCTCCATAAGAATTTTTGGTTTTAAACATTTTCTTCTCTAGAAAAAGCCATTAAAATAAAGCCCCAGCTGCTGTTCCCATCAGCAGTAAGTTCCTTCTCAGTAGAGCTGCAATCAATATGAAAGCTTTTCTGCATACTCAGCAAAAGATTTAGGGACTCAAAACAGCAGTAGGTGGGCCACATGCAACTGCTAAAAATGCCACTTTGTTAGTTAATGTTTGATAGCAAGCATTGAACTACACAGCAGGAATAACTATAACCACAGAGGACAATGGGCAAATGATTGACAACTTCCCCTCGCTTAAGGAAAGCAGCAGGAGAAGCTTCAAATGGAGAGGAAATGAGAACAGAAGAATCATAAAAACGACTCATAAAATAGTCCTACTCAGAAAGACTAAAGTTAAAAAAAAATCTTGCCATGGCTTAGGGGAGCCATCTACCACAGATTTTAGGATCACAACCTGGAAGAACACTAAGAGTTTCTGTGTAGAACAAAGAAGATTTAATGTAGCCGTGGGAGCTATCACCAGTCAAGAATTACCTCATTTCATTTCAGAGTGGGTGTTCTTGTAGAATTTAGACAATTTTGATCCAGGTCTTAGTCTGTTTTAATGTATATCCACCATTTTGCATACATATGTCCACACTTGAGGATCTTCTTGGCTTTGTAAAGGGTAGCGACCCCCTCACTGACTGTATTGACATGTCAACTTGGAGATGTAAGAACAGGTTTTAATTGGAATTACAGTCATCTTTAAAAACAAAATACGCAAATGAAAACTTACTACAAAATCAGACCATGATATGGACTTCTTGTATTACCTTGTCTGTACTATTACTTTGTCACCAAAGTGCAAGTGCGTAAAGTTCAAGAGTCTATAAAGTGCCACAAGAAGACAAGGGGATAAACAAAGAAATGACTGCCTGCGGCACGAGCAAAGAGATTGTTGGGACAAACAATAAGCTAACACTCAGTCTCAAGTAATGGAAAATAACTCAATGGAATGGAAAAGACACTTCCTGAGAACTGGGGAGGACTTTGAAGAATTTACCATAAACCAGGAAGCTACTGGGCTATCTGAAACCAGAGGGAAACAAGAATCCAACTGCAACAACACAGTGGCTGGAGGATATTAATCAATGGAACTTTATTTCATCTCTAGTCACCTTCAGTTTTCATTATTTAAGGAAAAAACATGTTAAATCTTCTAATTTATACTCTCATAAAACCTGACATCTCTTCAATTTAAAAACCTTGCGGCCCTCTTTGAGAGCTCAGTGTAATGAAAAGTTGTAAGTAAATCCATGTCAAAGTTCTGGAATCATAGAATCATAGCTTTCAACCTGCTCATGACTATTCTTTGGGGTCAACTTCTCCAATTAGATCAGACACAGCCTTACAAAAAGGTTGGAAGAACTTTAGTTCCTTCGGTAGAACTGTCATGCTGCACAGCCACATGGGTGTATCACCTGCTCTGCCAGCCATCTCCATCAGGACAGAGCCTGGTTAAATACCAGTCAGGAAACACGAGTGGGAGGGCATAACTTACAGTAACTGTATAGGATTATTATCGGGGCACAACATCCTAGGCAGATATTCTTTCCTGTCATATCACTCCAACTAAGAAACCAAAACCCTATTTCTGTCATTTTCACAGTTGGCAATGCTATGAGTAGCTGTAGCAGCATCTTCTGGAAGGAAATTAGATAAAAGGGAGCCAGTAAGAAGAGAAGTTTAGAATTATACAGTGGTTAACTTGATTTAATCAATTGCCTTACCAGGCCGAGAGAGAGATCTGGCACATGGCCTGTGCTTCAGAGCCTGCAGTGGCATACATCCAATGATATATATCTGGCATTTAAGTTTTTCTCCTCCCTGCTCATCATCCTACAGCTAAATTTGTTATAGATCCCTGTCCTATCTCATACACAGCACTAGTGAGGGATGGGGTCTACCACTCAGCTCAGCGAGCTGGTACTGCTTTGAGAGTGCAGGAGGATGGGCCCTTAGAAAATGCTTGTTAGCCAAAGGTTAACATATATATCTGTGCAGCTAACATTGTTACAAGCCAGTGGTTTTTCAGAGAAGAAAACACAAATAAACAAACATCTCCAAATACTCTTCTCTTTTAACAACTAAATTATGACCCAACAGAAAGGAAAGGGAAAGGGAAAGGGAAAAGGAAAAGGAAAAGGAAAAGGAAAAGGAAAAGGAAAAGGAAAAGGAAAAGGAAAAGGAAAAGGAAAAGGAAAAGGAAAAGGAAAAGGAAAAGGAAAAGGAAAAGGAACATTTGAGGAATCTGGAAAGAAAACAGGTGTAACCAGTGCCAACTATCATAACTAATTCCTGTGCCTGTAAAACAGGTAGAAACCAACTTGACTAATGGTCTCCATTACTCTCAAGTTTTTCTCACTGCCTTCGTCTCTATTACATCAGCTTTTGATATATACACATATCAGCTGTTTCGTCAAAAGAAGACAGGGAAGGGGATCATTTTCTAATCACTGACTCCTGAGATGGCTGTGACATTTGCTTTTCACACAAGAAACACTTCGTCAAAGCCCTGTGTTCAATCAAGTCCCGAATACTCATCTCTAGTCAGTGTCACAAACGTGCAGGCCTAGCGTCAGCTCTGTCTGGCTTCTTGCAGTGCCTACACAAAGAAAGACATGAATGCTATTAAAAGACAAATGTATTATTCAGTGGGACACTGCCCAAACATCACCCACTGAATTGAGCAAAAGGAGCGTAGAAAATGCACAGGTAGGGCAAGAGCATTCTTACAGGTGTCCATATACCATTTTATAGTCCTATGAACCGTCTAATCTTTCATGATTACTTTGTCCTCTCAAACAGCTATTTTTTACTTTCATTATCTGAGCCTTAGGAGTCATAGACACTATTAAGAGAAACAGAAGAGGAAGTTAAAACAAATCAGCCAGCTGAAATCTGACGGGAAGCTAAAGGGTCTGGATACCCATTGTCAGTAAACAGCCCTGCAAATACCAGCTGGGGGCTTTCAGTGTCCTCTTATAGCACTGCACAGACCTGTGACAAGAGGACAAACACGCCCTTCTCTGCACATTGTTTTCCACCTGGCTGCTGTCCTGTGCAGCCTGCTCTAGGTGATCCTGCTCTGGCAGGGAGGTTGGACTAGTTGATCTCCAGAGGTGCCTTCCAACCTCTGCCCTTCAGTGATTCTGTGCTTCTATGCAGTACTCTGTGGAGGCCCTCTGAGCGCCACCATTTCTGGTGTAGAACTGCGCAGATTTGATGTGCTAGGTTTGCATTGAAAGGTTTTTGGTAGGGAGGGAACTACAAGGGTGGCATCTGTGAGCAGGTACCAGAAGCTTAACCCATGTCCAACAGATCCAATACTAGCTGTCTCCATGATGGACCCACTGTCCAAGGCCGAGCCCATCGGCAACAGTGGTAGCACCTCCACGATAACTGAGTGAAGAAGATTAAAAAATAAATAAATAAATAGATAAATAAATTGAAAAAGCCAGCAGCATTTTCCAGACAGAGGAGAGGAGCAAGAATATGTGAAAGGAACAACTCTGCAGACACTCAGCTCAGTGAAGAAGGAGGGACAGGAGGTGCTCCAGGCATTAGAGCTGAAATTCCCCTGTAGCCCATGGATCACAGTGAAGCAGGTTTGTCTCCCTACAGTCAATGGAGGTCTATGGTGGAGCAGAAATCCACCTGCAGTCCCTGGAGGATCCAGTGCCACAGCAAGTGGATGCAGGAGCTGATGCTGGAGCAGGTTTGCCAGCATGACTTGTGACCCTATGGGGGAACTACACTTGAAAACTACAGCCCATGAGAAGGACTTACATTGTAGAAGTTCATGGAGGACTGTCTCTCATGGGAGGGACCCCATGCAGTGGCAGGGCAAGGAGTGTAAGGAGACCTCCCACTGAAGAGTAAGGAGCTTTAGGGAAAAAGTGTGATGAACTGATCACAATCCCCATTCCCCATCCCTTTGTGCTGTTTGGGATAGGAAGGGGAGAATTTAGGAGATAATTTAAGCCTGGGAAGAAGGGAGGGGTGGGAGAGATGTTGTAAGATTTAGTTTTTATTTTTCATTATCCTACTCTGATTTGCTTAGTAATAAATTCGTTTTCCCAAGTCAAGTCTGTTTTGCCCATGATGGTAATTGCTGAGTGACCTCTCCCTGTCCTTATCTTGACCCGGGAGCCTTTTGTTATATTTTTCCTTCCCCAGCCCAGCAGAGGAGGGGGAGTGACAAAGCAGCTTTGGGGAGCACCTCACCTCTTGCCAGAGCCAGCTCACCACAGCTGAGCATCTTTGCACGGACTGTCCTCTATGCCAGCAGTTGTGCAGCCACAACGTGGAGCAAGTAACACACTGCAGGAACATCTGGCTGAGCTCTCCCACTCAGCCTCAGTTTTAGTATTTCAATGTACTGTGAATTTGAGTTGTTTCACAGGTTTTGACTTAAAACATCCACCAGAAATAAGAATTTGGTGACTGGTTCTCTACAGGGCCTGAATGGGAAACTGAAAGGGCACAGAACCTCTCCAGTTCTGTCTATGGAGAAACAATTTCAAACCTCACCCTGGCATTCCACTCAGCAAATAATTAAACCATACTGCTTTCCAAGAACATCAGTGCTTGTGCACAAACAGACACCTATAAAAAATGTTTGCATATGTAGCATATATTTTAAACTACCAAAATATATGCAAAGTTATTCATTTCATCTTTTCACTGGAAGCCAGACTATTCAAAAATACATTTGGTTAAAAGTGGTTTGCAAGATGATTTTCAAAGCATAGGTCTGTGAAGTTCTCCGTAGTCCTTTGATCTATGCCGCCTTCTGTCTCCATCTATTGAACATGGCATCAGCATTCATAAACATTGCTCTCAGTCTGTATATTTTCCTCATCTATTTTCTTTCTTTGACACTGCTGCAAGTTGGCTATCAGCCATCTATTATAATCCTACTGTGTTCAGAACAAAACTGGTGAAAAGGTTTTATTATTGCGTTCCCTGAAGCAGTTGCTTTTGCTTCTGGTTTTCTACACGCTTAGTTATATTAACACTGCGTTATGAAAGACACCAGATGGACAGTGCTGGAAAAAAACACATCCTTGTTTTCAATAATACATGCCTTAGGTCATCACCTCTCTTCTTCCCTGTATCAGGAAACATTATTGTGTGTCTCATAAAAAACCCTAAGGAGCGTGTCATGTGGTATATCCCCCTTGTTCTATAAGAAGGCAGTGACAGTGGACCACAAAATGTTATCCAAAATAAAGGTGGTTCATACTGCAAGCTAATTCCAGTGGGATGAAGAAGTCTGCTGTAAATATGTCAAACCCCTGGGTTTCCTGAGGCTTGCACTCAGCAGCTCTCATTTCATAAGTGTTTAAAGTGACATCTCTTGAATTATTTTTTTTCCTTTTTTTTGTCATAAGTTGAATGTTGAGTGTTTGGTGGGCTTTTTTCCATAGGAAAGGTGTAAGTTTCAAGATGAAACTGTGAAAGCCTCTTGCTAATTTTTTCTGGATGATTAAATGAATCTGAGTATGAACTGAAGCAAGAGCTTAGAAACATTCACAAATACAATGATCCACATTTGAGAAGGAAATTCCCTTTGCTCAGTATTGTGTCTACTCTATGCCTTTTGGTACCATCTTCTTTCAGGCTGATGTGCTATATTCTAAATACACGGAAGGGTGAAATAGGTCTGGTATTTGGCTGACATGACTCCAGTGTTTTCCCAGTGGAGAAAAGTCGGGTAGTAAAGTGATGGTACAGGTTAAAAAAAAAAAAAAAAATCGAGTTAAAATCAGTTGCTGAAAGCTGAATTCATCGCAGGATTTCTTACCACTGAGAAGAGGGGTTTTCTTTTCTCAGCTGCAAGCTAAAATACAGTATTTTCTGTTTAATGGTGCCCTCTACTGAAAGGAAAAGAATTTTCCAACAAAAAAGGTGAACATTTTTCAACAGGTTTAATTAAATAGAGGCAAAAGAATGTCTTGAAGCTATTTAGGTCGATTTCTTCATGGTCTTATTGCCACCAAGGGGCTTTAGTCTTAACATGCCTTTGCTGCTCTGCAGGCAAAAAAGCATCCTTATTGTGGCAGCTGCTCACAAAATCCTAGCTGAAAATTGCAACTGTAACAGGTTCACCACAGTGGTATGAAAAAAACAACCTGCAACTGCTCACACTTGGTGAAATCTGTGACTCTTATCTCTACCCCAATAATGAAGTGTTTCCGATTCTGTCAGGGAAAGTAAGGACTGATACTGCTTTGTACCCTAATTCTTGCATCTCTTCTCAGGCCACCTTTAGGCCTACAGAAAGGTGGTCACATTCCACTGTCTTATGCTTGACTCACTATCAGATGAGTCTAAATTGTTCTTATAAAATCTATTTTTCAGTTCCCATATTGATGATTGTATAATCAAATGTAGCCCTAACACCTAACTTTCCTCGGTTAATATTGTATTTTTTGAAATGCCATGAGACAAATAATGTAAAACACCCAAAAGTACTGCAGATTATCGTATGGAGTTTTTTATATACAGCTAAAAACATAACTCATGCACGTGGCTTCACTGAAGTTTATACTAAGTGTGGCTGCCGTTTTTCATCTTGTGTTATGTCTTTTAAACATATAATAAAAGCATGTGGGATAGTGTGTAGAAGTGAAACACAAGGCTCATTTTAAAGCAGCTATTTTCTAGACAGTTTTATACAAAGCAGAGAAGTCTACAGAAATTAGAGCTAATTAAAACTGGCCCTTATATAAATTTTCTCCTTCCTGGTACTTTGAGATGTTCAGAAAGGCACATTTGTTACTGCTATTCACGTTCAGCTGCAGCACAGGAAAAAAAGCTTTATCCTGAATTTTATTCTTTAAAGTGATTTCTCACTCTCCTTCAACCAATTACCAAGCTCACTGACACTGTAGATTTTTTTAATACTAAAAAAATAAAAGATCATTCCCTATTCTCCCTTTTTTAACTAAACCAATTACCCAACTTCAAGTCTGCTGAAAAATTATTGAAAACCAATAGAAAGGTCACCCACACTATTATAAAAATTCAGGGCTCTTTGACAAGGACAACCTGGCTGCACTCCACAGGCCGAAGTGCACAGACATCAGTAGGGCTGCAAAGCCTTGAAGTGGTCACACCGACTCTTGTGCCATTTTCTCAATTCAGGGGCAGTGGCACCTTGACTGCAGTACCATCAGTGGTGGAACTCACCTCCTTCGGAGCAGCTTCTACCTGAGGTCTCAAGGTGACAGTGCTGATACATACCAAGTCCAAACTTGGACAACTAGGCAAACTGCTAGTGCCACTTTGAAAAATCAGCATCAGGCACTTTCAAGCGCTGCTGCAGCAAAACATATATTCAGCAGGTCCAGTTGAATCAAATCACCACTGAGGCAGACAGGTCTTGCCTGTGATCCTGCCACAGGCTTGTCCCCATATTGAATCCACAACATTTGTATGTGCGTACCCAGGCTAACATCCAAGGACTGGCTTCCACTTCCTTGGTATTATCAATGTGTATCCCTGACTGCAACCAGTTTTTACAAGCAGAAATACCTGACGATGACAAGAAGTAAACTGGACAGTGGGGGGGGGGGG
>VXBZ01007897.1:116575-157020 GCA_013399135.1 Heliornis fulica | reverse complement strand
GGGGTGGAGGGTGGGTTTGTTCTTAAACACGGTCATTTCCAGACTGCATGTTCTGAAATTTAATTTCCTCAAACTGTGCAGAGGCTTTTAGCTTTCCCCATCTATTCAGTCACCTTTGCATGTCATGAGGTGAGCAAACGGTTGGTTCACTTTTGGATTACAGAAAAAAAGTGCTTCGTATCTGCACGACAGCCACCAGACTTTCAACTCGGCACTGAGGTGACACGACAGCAGCCGAGCTGGGGGTTTCTCACAATGTTTCCAGCTCCAAAGCCAGAGGAGAATTTGTCCCGGTGTAGCTTTGCTTACAGCGCCCGGAACGCTTCCCCATCCGCAGTCACAGAAGCACGCATCATCGCACAGGCCCCGCACACCGAGCAAATGGCGGCCGGCATCACCCGGCGACGTGAACCGCGGTAGCGCCCCCTGCCGCTGGCCACAGAGCCACCGCCCCACGACCGCGGGAGAAGACCCGCAGCAGCCCCGCGCCTCCCGCGTGGGAAGTGCCGCCACCTCAGGCGCGGGGAAACGGGCGGCCGCGCAGCTCTGTGGGAGAGGATCGGCGGCGAGGCCGAGCTTGGGGGCGGCCCGGACGGAGTCCCCCAGCGACTGCCGGCGCACTGGGACGGGGACCGCCGGAGTGCGTAGTGCCGCAGACACAGCAGTCTCACGCAGTCCCCCCGCCGTGGGTCAGAACCCATCTGAGGCAGACGCGCGTGTCCTGAAGCCAAATCCCGCCGTTGCTGGCAGCTCTGCGGACCCCCGCTGAGCGCGCCGGCCGCCGCCGAAGTTCCGGCGCAGCCCCAAAGCTAGCCCGGGAAGCAGTAGGCGGGAGTAGGTTTCCCGCCCTGCGCAGCGGTCTGCTGCCTTCGCCAGGGCTTCTGAAGGAGCCCTTCCTCTGCAGTACAGCCCTTCCCTCCAGGGCGAGCTTCTGACGCTGCTGCCCCCCCTACATATATCCTTTCTCTTTTTTTTTTTTTTTTCCCTTCCCCTGCCTGTACTCAGAACGTGCCGGGAATGGTGTGGAGAATGATGGGGGTAAAAGTGAACAGCTGCGGGGACAGCTGGGACCCAGGGGACGTCAGAAGAGGCCGTGTGCCTGGAGTCTGGCAGCAAGAGGGGAGACAGGGAGGAGAAAATCCCACAGCCAGTCTTTTCCGTGTTCGGTGCCCTTCCATAGTTGAAATTCAAACCTTGAACAACCTGAATCCAAAACCCCCACATAGTTCATCTCTACCCTCCTAACCCCCAAAGCTCCTTTTAGAGATAATCTCCTCCTCCTAGAGATCGTTATTCTTCTACCACAACACTGAACTGAACTTAATGGGTCCTCAGTACAATCCCCCACAGTTCAGTTCCCCACACATTTTCCATCAGAGATCAGCCTACCTAAGGCAGCTTTTCACTCCTTGAACAACTTCTTCACAGACAGCTTTGCACAAAGTCTAGAAACACAGTCTCGGCAAAGCATTTTCTAAGCCAAAGTGACTTCAGTTTTCCACTACCGACTTTAAGGATTCGCAGTTCAACAGTTCTGAGGCAGAAACTCATATATACATTTTGGCTTGATGTTTCTACATTTCTGCAAGCCAGAGTGTCTTCTCTGCCTCTTATTTCATATTTATCATCTTACACACGTCTACAGATAGCTTCCCCTTTTCAAAGAAGTCACTTCATAAAACTCAGACTTAAATCCTGTTTTGCTATGTGCTTATCATACCTGAGATGGACTGATCCTAGGTAGTAATTCTAAATCTCTTGAATCTCTGTCCCTTCATGACATTGTTCTCAAGTTATACAGGTTTAGTATTGAACTGTCTCTGTTCAAGTCCTGGTGGGTTGTTAGATGTTTTTCACCAGCCCTGTTTGCAACAACAGAGAGGAGACAATGGAAGAAGAGTTTGAGAAAGAAGAAAAAGAAACTGAAGTTATAAAATAAAACTAAGTTTTCCATTTGGTACTGACAGTGGCATACCATCTTTTGTCACCTGTGGATTGACTAAATTCCCAAACAGACTGCTGATGCTGTGTGCATCACAGTACCTGTTTATCCCACATTCCTCCTTGCCGCACACATTTCATACAGCTAGGCTGAATTTTGCTGTAACTCATCCAACTACTTCTCTTTCTGCATTAGCCATAGCCTCTCATACAAATGAGGTTTCTTTTGAGTAGCAAAATAGATAAAGTCAGAGTATCTGGAAGAAGTTGAATAGAAGTTCCCTTCGTCTCCAAGAAGGAAACCCAGCAATTGCCGCACACAGCAGTTTGTTAACAACATGATGTCTCAGCTGCTAGGTAGACACGCTCAGTAGCATGTGCAGAGGGAGATGCTTTTCCCTGTTCCACCCATCTGCATCCACTCAATGCAAGTGAGCACTAAACACTTGCTCTTGCTTGGGTTTTACTTTGCATTAATAACATTAGCTACACTGCAAAGCTGAGATTCAGAACATCTAGGCTTTGCTGCTATTTCCATTTGAAATGTAGTTATACAATACAGGATTCAAGATTAATCTGCTTGAAATGCTAGAGATGTTAAGTGACAAGACGCTGGGAATAATGATTTAGGAATGGCAGCTCAATTATGCTACTTGGAGAAAAACAAACAGAGACTGAAATTGAAACTGAAATGCTTGTATTTCATCCTATTTTGAACCAAAATATGGATAACATTCACTGACTGGTGAACAGCCAGACTCAGCTGCAAATAGTGCTGTCTATAGGGCAGTCTGAAGGCAGCTGATGAAGGAGATGGTACAGGCTCACTATGCTTCAGAGACTTCTAGTCTGTCACAGGAGGGAGACAGGAAAGGAAGAACATGCTCCTTGAGATGTTCTCCACATGACCTCGACCAAGTGAGCAAGTCCAAAGGTTCTCATAAGCAGAGGTTAACTGAGGCTTACTTTCTGTTTGTACAGGAAAGAGGCACTGTGTGGAGCTAGGAGTTGGGCTCAGTGATCCTTATGGGTCCCTTCCAATTCAGGAGATTCTATGATTTTTTTATATTATTCTGTGATTATTTTTTATCTGTTCTTTCTGATGTAAATCACTAGCTCAAGATACTCTAAATTTTGCCCGTGTTATCCCATTTAAAAACAAACCAGCCACCTTCTCCCAAGGAAGAGTTTACCTCTGTAAATCTTAGATGGGAAGGGGAGGCGTTTTCCCCTTCTTTCAAGACAGCCTAGAATGGCAGTGGTATTTGAACACTACAAATTACAGTGCCTCAGAGCATGAAGTAGGACCTCAGTGATTTAAGGAGCTGCCTACAAATGGGAACACAGCAATGACTAGCTGAGGTATTTCTAATACACCTATTACCTTGACACAACAGCAAATATAGATGTTCCTGTTTCCCAGATGGAGAAACTGAAGTGCAGAGAAACCCATTAGTGATGTGCGATCAATGAGTCAGAGTAAAGAAAAGGAAAGGAAGGATATCAGGAAAATCTATATGGTTGAAAAGAGAGAACAAAGAGCTGTGAAAAGTTTTGCTGAAAGGTTTATAGTTATCTTAATGTTTACTTACCCATTTAAATGCATGGAAATGGCACAATTACAACTGAAAGTTTGGTACCAGCGTTTTTAACTGACTAGAGACAAGTGATTCTGTTTTGCTTGAGTCACCCCTAAATTACTCTGTTTGGATGTAGGGGAAAAAAAAAGTAGAAAAAATAGCTCTAAAATGCACAGAATATATTTTTATATAGCCTCTACAAAACATCTGTGCATGCTTCTCAGCAAAATTCATTGAGAATGGTCCTGATGTTTGTTCCAGTCTTTTCTGTTCCATCCTACATAATGTACCTCACTATAACTCTAGTCAGTTTTTAACCCTTGGAGTTCTGTATGTGCTCCAGCAGAAACACGTATGTGAGACCTCTCTGGTCATACCATTCTTACTGCATTTTGGATCAAAATCAGTATTGGAACAGAATTCCCCATCCACAGTTATGGGTAGCAATATCTAGCCATCATTTTACACAGAAAGACATGAGCCATATCAAAACATGGTGACATATACCACATTCAACAAGAAACAGGGTCAAAAGCATCAAACAGGAGACCGAGAGCAGGGAAGAGTCGGAATTGATACCTCATGGAGTTGGTTTTGATATGTGGAAGTATAAGGCTTATGATAAAGATGCACGGGAGTATAATGAAAATATTTTTTTGCACATACAGGAGATAGATTTTGGAGCTAACACAAAAGTGGTTGGGAGACAGACACAGGAAATAAATCTGCATGAAAAGTAGTGCTCCCCTCCTGTGAAAATTACTAAGACTTTGCAGTTTCCCTTGCTACATGACAACAGTCAAAAGCTCAAAAGTATTCCCAAGTGAAGCATATGGAAAAAACCCATAAGCAGATAGAGAAGTCATACTAAAACTTTTCTGTTCTAATCACTGAATTCGTGTTTTTAGAAGTGGTTTAATTTTCTAAGAGAAAATTAGCTAGCAAAAATAAACTGGATTTCCTTATTTACTAAAGTAAGATCTCAACATTCACATAAACATGAGACAAAGCCTTTCCCATGAACAGGCTTCTGAAGAAAAAAACAAAACACAAAAAAAAAATCCGAAAAGCCACAAAACAAACAGGTTTTGAATGAGAAGAACAGCCACTGAATATTCTGAGGCAGCCACAGTAATCAAATAACCTCTTCCATACCTCAGGTCCTATAGCCAGGAGCTGTTCTGAAACAGTAGATATCTTTTTTTATACATAAGTGTTCTTGCTTTTAACTTTCACCCACAACACATTTATTGTATTTTAGATGAGATGAAGATATTCAGGGACTTTCATGCAAGGAAAGAAAAGGTGGAATTTTCTCTTCCTTTCAAATCTGGCATCAATGAAACAAAGTCTAATAAAAAGCCACTGTAACTCCAATAACAACCTCAACTCAGATTGCTGTAGGCTAGTGATTATGGTGACAAGAAGAGCTGGAACCAAAGTGTGATGTCCAAAGATCAGCTGGCACCATCTAGTACTTGAGAAACACAGACCTTTAACAGCCAGTGACCTCTATCTTTGCTATTTTCATCAAACGAAGCATGAATCCCTGGTATTAGTCTACAGCTGGAATACATTCCATGTGTAGATAATGGTCTTGTAAAACAGTTCCATCAGCATCATGATTTCTTTGTTCTGGTGTTTCCAGGATAAATAGTATTTAGAAGAAAACATTGGACTACTCATTAAACATCTCCCAATCTGTCGCATGCTGTAGTAATGCAATTCCTACAAGAAAAACATATTTATCTTCATTAAAAGCGTAGATCAGTGAAGAGCAGAAAGTAGCTGAAATGCAATTTGCAATAAAAGAATCAAAGTGGTTAACCAGGGTATACATCAAGCCTTTAATGGAATTAATGAATAACATACAGAGCAATCTAATAAATTTGTAGGTTGATGCATATAACTGTTAAACTTCAAAGCAGTACAGAAAAGATGGGAAATTGCAATCAAAATTGTATTAGCAATTCAAACTCCAATTACAGTCTATAGCCCAACAGTCTATAAGAAGCAGGAGGGATTTCAATTTTCATTGTCTGACTTTATTCAGAGGATAGAATGGCATGAAGTATGACCTTTCTTGAGATTATCAGAAACGGTCAGCAATTTAACAGATTGGTTACTCTGGGAATATAGTAGCAAGATGGCAATTCAAAGCCGGCATGGCAGGGAATAAATTGCTCAGGATGACAGAAATGGAATAAAATTTTTCATCTACATCTTTCCTATTTATGGTCTAAAGCTAAATTGGTGATTCAATTCACTTGTAATTTCCTTTAGCTTTTCTTACCCAAGCATTTAGAGACAAGGACTAATAAAACATTATTCTATAGGATGATATGACAAAAAGTAACACTATTTAGATGTTTTGGCCTAGAGCCCTTCAGCTGTAGTGAGCGATGTATTGAGCATTACTGTAGGCAGCCCACAGATCTACCTGTTCTGCACAGCATGTTACGAGCTGAAGGCGGTAGCAGGAGATTAAAAGTCAGCTGCAAAATGCCACAAGAAGAGAGTCAAGCACTTGGATGAAAATCCCAGGTTGCCTCAGGATGTAGGTAACACCTTCTGTTACCCAGGAAAGCACAAACCATATTCAGCAACCCCTGACCTTCTGAACTGAGGAAAACTTCCTCCTGTCCTCAGATCTAGTGATTAATTTAATCCCGACTCTGTAAATGCAGTGCATCAACCACACACTTCCCAACATCCTGCCTTGTAACCACATCAGAAAGCGGAATTAAGTCTCCAGGGAAAAGGAAGCGAACCATCTCTGTGCCCCAAGAGCAGCACCCTGACATACCAGATCGCTGGGGTACAAATGGAATGCAAACAAACAGCAACACCCTGTCCTCCCAGAACACCTGAAACACGCACTTCACCTGCCGCATCCTATAATCACATCAACTTCCTTTGCAGCTACTCCGCAGCGGTGAGTCAGTGCTGTTGTGTGCTCAGGCAAAGCATTCAGGTGTGGTTTTACCACCTCTTGAAATTACGGTCTTTACTTTGCTGTGGAAGGTCCCACTCTAAGTCTCTGAGGAGCACTGCTTTAAACGTTGACCTGCCTGATTTTTATCCCTCTTCGTAAGATTGTGCTGTCTCTGTTTTTATTATTCCAGGGGAGAAAGACATCTGTTTCTTTCTTGCTAGTGATGAGCCTTCCTTTGACTGGCAGAAGTCTTAGTCTCTGGTACAGACCCGTTCCCCCCTTACTGCAGAGATACTAGTGGGTATTGTGTCCCCTAGGATTTCCACTCATTCCAGCTGATAGCTCCCTGCACACAGCAAACAGCAGGGAGAGACACCCTGGAAAGTTAAAAGAAATGAGAAACGAGATGTTTATAGCACCAGTGGGGTTAGTAATTTTTTCTTAGAGGGATTCCTTTGTGACTATTCCTCATTAAATTTCCCAAAGCTAAAAAAGCAGCGCATTTCAGCCACGCGCAGAGGGCTTAAAACCAGAAAAAAAAATAAATAGTGATTTTCTTTCACAGCATGGTATATTGCCATCTTGTGGCTGTTTTACCTACACTGTGCTGAAAATGTGACTCGAGAGCACTTTTCTTTTTTAAATCTTTTGTAAGCATAACCATTTAAGAAATGTGGCAGTTCGATCACAAGTGGATGATGTTTATCTGAGCATTTCCAAGACTTCACTGCAACTTAGTACTATTGCATCAACCTCTTTCTCCTTAATGAGTGCAGGCTGGTTTTCTGAACTATAGCCTATATATTGATTGCCTCACTGATGCTATTCTTTGTCTTCTTTTCTTTTAGTGAAATGCAGTTCAGTAACATTTTTTTCTCACAGCAACATACTTTTAATTTTTTATGTATTTTTATTTGATTCTGAAAAAAACAAAACAAAAAAACCACAAAACCAACCAAACAAAAACCAACCAACCAACCAAACAAACAAACAAAAAACCAAACAAACAAGAAAAAAACACAACTCCTCTAACCAGAATCTGAAATCACTGAAGTAAATTTAGCAGGAACTTTGATGTGACCAAGGAATAAAATAATTAGATAAAAAAAGCACCAAGAATATTGGAAGATAAATGCTATATTGCAGAGAAGTGTCATAAGTTATGTGTTTATATGTCCTGCTGAATAATTTTTTCTTAGGTTTATCTCCAGAGTACACACACTTAGTAAACACCTGCACAGAAAATGAATTTCAGTGATGTGTTCTTTGGATTATTATTAGCACCACTTAGTCTCCTGTAGTGTCATCCATATAGAACTAAGTTTGTTTGAGGTCACCTTCATTCAGGAAGGGATCTCTACTCAGTAACACACATGAGCCCAAGACGTGTTTTCCTGAACAGGAGCAGACTTGGGCTGGCACTTTAATGCTTTCCTGGATTAATGCCTATAAAGAGATCTGTGCTGATTATGAAACTGTTCTACTTTGGTTACAGTGAGAAGAATAAATTGGAAAGTTATTCTTTGTGATTTCATCATTGCTTTGATCTTGTTTTCTTTCATAAAAACATAAATCAGATATAATAAAATCAAGAGGAAAAATCAGTGGAAGCAAATGAAGTTACACTGGTAGGAGATAAGCATAAAGACAAGAAAATCACTCTCAGTTACCACCTAACAATATCCCTTGGAAAAATCTTCTGGATTTTGAAGCCATTCACATTCATTCTTATGCTGCCCTGATTTTAATGCTCAATATTTAAGAAACCTGAAGTTTCCTTGGTCTGAAGAAAATTGTTGCTGCTGCTCAGGGCAGACTTTGGCAATGTGATATAGTCTGTTATGCTGAGCTTGGATTGTAAGGGAGCAGAAAAAAACGTTTTGGCTACTGGGCGTTCCTTAGTCCGTAAAAATGGATGGAGGAATTGACCTGACAAGCATTGTTCCGCTTGCCCTCACGAATGACGGAATAGGACTGAAATAAATCCCAGGCTTTTCTGAGCTTGCCCATTGCCAAATGAAGGCTGTTTTCAGCTTCCTCATGACACTCTTACCTGACCTGCTGATTCTGAAGATGGATGAAGTAGCTTCCCTGCAAGACAGCTGCGTACAATTGTATATCTTCAGTGTTTGCGAGGAGATTTCTAGGGAATACAAACAAACTGAAAGAAAACATACCAAAAAAACCTGAAACCTTAGAAGCTCTCCCTTTCCTGTAGTCAACTCTGTGGTTGTAGGCAACTGTGTAGTCCTTACCTAGCAGGGACAAGGAGGCCCAACATTCACAGGCTTCCACATGAGAAAGGTGTCAGTCCTCATGGCAGATGAGCCTGGCATCAACTTTGTTTCCCAGTGCAAACCATTACTCCAAGTACATACTGTTGGGGCCCGAGAAGCTTTGTCTGAGATATACTTGGTGTGGGCAGTCAGGCAGCAGTAACCAAGGTCAGTGAACGAGGGAAGTTGCTGATGTGGCAACTAAGTTGGGGAAGTTCCAAGAAAGGAGGATACCTGCCTGAATAGGGGTGTAGCTATAGAAGATAAGGTAGCCAACAGCTTAGCTTGTGATGAGTGTGTGGTTGGTGTACGGAAATGGTTTTCCTATATAATGTCACGGAGTTTGCTAATAAAGTGGAATGATTCTGCATCATATCGATGTGTCTGGTCATTCTCGGCTCGCATGCAACTGAAGGACCCCGGCAACATACTTCCTAGACTTCAGCAGTTGTGCAGCTGCAGCACACAAAGCTTGTGCTAAGCAAAAAATCATCCAGGAAAACACTGCTGAACCTCACAGGAAGCAGAGATGAATCACTTCCTTTGTATAAACCTCTGTCTCCCATTTTCCTTTTGTGTGAGATTGGAGTAGAGAAATAATGACTATTTTATAATTTTTTTTTTTTCTGGGAAATAGAGAAAAAAACATAGAACATATTTCCAGCTATGCTTTCTAATCCAGCTGTATTGCCTGTTGCTGTTTAAACAATTCCAAGCCTCCTTCCTTACTCCCTCTTCTCCATCTCTGTGGTACAAATGCAAGTGTTTGTACCCCAGATTCCAATAGACACCCAAGTTGTCAGAAAATAACCTGGCAAAACGATTTCCCTGGTGCTATTCACTGCTCACGCACATGAGTGGAAGAAGAGAGAGAAGAGGTAACTCTGGAGCAAGCAGCCATGGGAAAAGTGAGTGCAGAGCATACAGAACCTGTGTGGTGTTGTGCAGGATTACCTGCAATACACATTGAATTCCAACTGTAGATTCTCAGGGAGCATTAAGCTGTCAGAAAGCCATGTCTTGGAGGGCTCAGGCCAGTTAGGACCATGCTTATAGTACAGTTTGGGCAATACAGAGATAGATTTGCACAGCTAGGGATTTCATAAGTGCCTTGACACTTGCGTCCAATGGATTTGAACATCTGAAGTGCAACTGTATTTGTGTAACAGTTCCTGGGATACTTAACTCTGTTGCCCAAACAGAGCAGATGCATGTCCTCCTGTGCTAAAAGTGTGCACAAGTCCTACGGGACTGCCAGCTTTCCCCAGACAAATAATTAAATCAGCAGGTAGCTGTAGCAGCCACCGACGTGCCCACACAGGGAGCTGTATTATACATAACCAGCCACTTCAGATGTTGAAAAGGGGAGGTGAAGCACTTTGTCAGACTGAATGAACCACCCTGTATGCCAGGTGCACCTGCAATTGCAGATGTCAGTATAACATGCGGCAAGAGGTGGCCCCGAAATCTTACCTTCACTTAGTTTTTGATAGTCTGCTCATTGCAAGGCCCTGATCTAGGCAAGAAGGTGACACAGAGGCCCCAAAATATGAGGAGTTGAACTATGCTTTCTATTTTTCCAGCTACACTGGGACATCTGAACTAATTTGGAAGTCGGATCAACCATTAAAGTTGAATAGAGCATGGCTGGGAGCCTGCAGTTACGTTCAGTTCAGCAAAGAGTCGTTTTGGGAGGTATTATGTATTTAAGGTTCTAGTACAACACGATGATGATGCTTGTCATTTCCTAGAAGCTGATAGCCACAGGTAGTAACAGGGGAGCTGGCTACGATGCAGCAGTAGAGTCAGTGCAGCCATCCTTAATACGGGTTGACTGCAAGTGCCCAGAGGTTTGTTCTTGTTCAGTTTCTGTGTTTCTGCTTTATATGTAGAGCAAGCACTCTTCCCTGGATAACTGCAGGTGGGGTGTCCCCTGGCTTTCTTTAGGAGCTGCGGGAAGCCCAGGTAGAAGTGTCTTGGGACATGCAGGAGTTGTCATCAGTGACAGAAGGTAGGATTCGCAGGAAAAAGTGAAGTTGAAGTACATTTCCTTTAAAGATGATACATTGCCTAGAGTATGTATGTCCAGAAAATATGAATGCATTTTTTGATAAATTAAACCCCTGAGGGGTGGTTTTGTTGTTGTTGGTTTTGTTTTGTTTTACTTTAAGCCATATTAAAGGAAAAGAGGGTATTGATTGGATCTGGCAGGTGGTAAAGCAATTTACCCAGGCTGCAATCTCTACAAGTCCAGCCAGTTTCAGCTCTTCTTTTTTAAAAGCATTAACCATTTGCTTTGTGCCTGGAGTCGGGGAGGGACAATCAGGGAATGTAATGAAAGTGCTTTACTTCTTGGGAGGCAGCTGGAAGAAGATGAGAAGATAGTAATGACTTCAGAGATGTTACTAAGTCCTCAGTCCTCTCTCATGCATCTATGAAGTTAAGCACCCTGGAACATGCTGTATGCATCCTCTGTAGAAGAAAATGTTGAAAGTGTCTCTAGAAAATTACCCACACTGAAATCATGCGTGAACAACATGTAAACCATGGGGGCTGGGAGATGAAACATGCAAGGAAAATAGCATCAAAAGCACCTAAATATCTAAGAAGCTTACTTCAGAATCATTCATGAATGGCAAAGCTGATGGAAAACAGGGAGGACAATCATAGATTGCAATCTCTAGGTTTTTCATTAAAACCAAACTAAAGATCATGGAAAACATCAGTTTGGAATCAGTGTGAACAGAGAGTATCTGTGTTAGCATTACTGTTAAAACCTTAAAGGTGAAAATAATTTAGAATTATATATATTGTAACACTGTACTTCATATATAACACTTTGCAGAAACACGGGAACTGATTTGGGGTACATTAACCTGAGAATCTGAAGCACCCTTGCAGTGACAGCAGTAAATTCAGCAGAGGGTTTCTGAGCTTACTGTAATGTTAGTCCAGCCATGACAAGAAGAAAATCCTAAAAGCAGCAGGAGACTTTATATACAAAGGTTGTTGAGTCACACAAAGAATAGAAGACAGGCATCAAAGTGTTCGGGGGTTTGCTCTGGAGTTATGGGCTTAAGGCAGAGCATAGGTGAAACAACAGAAATTCACTTTCTTAAGTTCAAGTCTGGCAACTGTAAAACTCTGTGTTACTTCTAACGAAATTCTCTGGTATCCCTAAGGAAAAGTTCTTATTTTCTCAACATTTTCCTGACATGTACACCATGCTAAGGCTATACTGATATAATGGTTGCATAACAGATGCAGATTTGCTTATGGTACACTGGAAGGCAAGAACTGACAACATGCTAATCCCCGCAAAGATTTTGTACCAAAATGTTGATGTGTGTCACTTCCATTCACTTTATATTCCGTGTTTTTCATCCCACCAGTCCTTCCTAGATGATGGATGGGACTTGGTTCCTGCTTTGCTGACGTGTGTGATATCTCTACCTGAGAGTAGAAGAGTCCATAAGCAGCTGTCAGTTTCTTAGGTTAGGGTTGCAAAAGAAAAGGTATAACCTTACCTTTGAACCTCTACCATGTTACATGACCTTGACTGTTATTCACTCTACTAATCTACCAAAAATGAAAGGTTAACTTTAAAGTATTTGTCTGCTTCTTGAAATGACACTTGCTGCTGCTGGAATTCCACATTTATCACATCCCACAGGCTGCCAAGCCAAATATGCCCTACTTTGAAATAAATTATAAATTCAAATTGTTTAAATCCAGTCCTGAAAACCTCACTAGGAATCTAGAAGTCCAGGTGGCTGGCTACATCATGAGGGAGATGTTTTGAAAAGTTTGGAGTAGGAATTGAGGGAACAGGACCATAGGCACTAGGTAATGCAGAAGGACACACATCCTTCCTCTGACGCAGGTCGATGGAGAGAGGGAAGGATGGGAAGGACAGAAAGTTATTGTGGAAGGATGGTTATCACTGGAGACTCACTATAGGTGAACAGATAAGTGGATTTTGATTATCAGGAGGCCTTTTCATCCTTCTTTTCTTCTTTTTTTTTTTTTAATCATCTCACTTTTCAACATAGAATGAACCTTCGGGTCCAATCCCAAACCCTACTGAAGACTGCCATCAATTCCATAGACTCAGTATGACATTTTTAAAATCACTTTATTCCCTTCAGGATAACACAGCCAGTAAGAACACTCTTTGACGCCTTGGTGATGTCATGACTATTACTAGTCACACTCAAAAGCAGCTGCCTGAAACTGTATGTCCATTTTGTTTTAGCAAAACAAATTGATTTCCTGAATGCAGTAAGAGGAGGTGAAGGCTTCGTTCCAACTCTGCAGGCTAACACCAGGGAAAGAGGAATCCGTGGATGGATAGACAAAAATTTAAACAAAAGAAGAATTAAGATGTTTTAATTCATCACATTGTTAAGCCATCCTAATTATGTCATTAAGATGTAAGCAACATTTATTGAACAAGCAACTCAGGAGGACAGTCAAATATGCTGCCTTTCTACTGTCTCACAATTAAGGAAAAAAGTTACCATTACAACTTAACTCCCCGTAAGCTCCCATGGATTCACATTCTTGGCATCCTATTACAAACCCACATTGCTGTCCTCAGGCTTCTAGTGCTTCTTACATTAGTTTTAGCAGCCCAGACCTCTAGGAAAGGATTAAGTCTGAGTCTGCTGTATTTATGTCAGCTTTTAAATGACTGGAGCTCTACACAGTGTCCATGAGAGGGGAGAGAGGGGGAAGTCTACCTTGCACTTCTTGGTAAGGAATCCTCTGGTTGCTTTGCACTATGCCATCAGCAGTCCATGTTGCTCAGAGCTCTTGGTGCTCAAAGTACAGCCCATTTCAACCATGTCCAGTGCTTTTGATATGATATATAGGCAGGGCTACCTTACCCAGATCATTCCTCGACTGAACAAAAGATCTCTTCCTAGTGCTGAACTAAAAAGAACAATAAATTACACCCATTGCCCCAACGCTAACAGCTTTTCCCAGGACATAAATTTACATTACATTTTGTTGGCCTTTCAGGAGAGGCCTCTGCCATTCATTATGCCAGACTTCTATCCAAGGATGTCAGTGATGGTCCCCTACTCAGCTCGGACTTATTCTTCCATGGTGTAGACGTCCTCTCAGGTGTTTCTATCTGGCTATTTCTCAGGCTTTTCACACCTATGAGCACATGAACTGCCAGACTGCATCAGGTTAAATGCCAGTTTAGCCCAGAACATGGACTCAGTGGCACTCATTAACCACTATTTCAGGAAAGCGTGCAAGAAACTGTGATATAACAGAAGTGTTCAGTGATAAAGTAAGTGCTGTTTTCCTGAAGTTAGCAGTTCAGAAGCTGATTATTCAGGAATTTAAACAGGAACATGATATTTAATACATGTAATGGGATAAATTTAATTTCATCTAATATCTTTTTTATTTTTAATCTATTTGGCCTTCATTTTGCAAAGAGTGCTATGGTTTAATATTGAATAGTGTGAAAAAGTGCTTCCTTTTGTTTTATTCTTTAAAACCCACTGTTGATGCTTTAATTGGATGTCTCCTCAACGTCAAGGACAGAAAATTGCGTGTAATCTTTCCCTATTCACCTTCTCTAAACCTTTTATAGTTTTCAAGGCTTTAATCATATTACCTTCTCATCCATCTCTTTTCCAGACTAGAGAGCTGAAGTCTGTCTTGCTGTTGTGTATCTTTGATCACATTGCAGCCCTTCTCTATCTCATCTCTAGCTTTCTTATACCTGCCTTGAGGCTACCAGGGAAGAACTGTACACTCATTCCAGCTGTGAGAGTACTGTGAATTTATGCAGTGACTTAAGAACATTTTCTGGTTGTACTCCATCCCTTTCTCAATAATTCCTGATGCTTCATATATTCTTTTGACCTCCTCCGAGCACCAAGCTGATGTTTCCAGAAATCTATCCACAGTCAATCCAAAATGTATTTCCTGAATGGTAATAGCTCATTTAGAGCCTGTTATTATGTATGAATAGTTTGAGTTATTTTTATTTCATTTGCATTACTTTGCACTTATGGGCATCAATTTTGATTTGTCGTTTTATTATCCAGTTACTTGGTATTATGAGATTCCGCTAGAGTTCTTTGCAGTCAGCTTCAGATTAGACTATTCTGAATAATTTTTTATCAGTTTGCAATCATCTCAATGCAGTATTTATCCCCTTTTCCAGCTCTTTCCAGCTTCATATTTTCCATTCTGTGCCCCTTGAACAGATTCCTCTAGAACATGGTCATCACCCCCTTCCCAGTCCTTTTCTAGGCTTCCTCCTCAGAACACTGTGAAAAAAAGATGCACTTAAATCTTCCATTCAGTTAGCATCTCTACAACAGGATGGCTGTGTGGGATTCATTTCACCTAACTTTAGATGGTGACATCTATTTCTGAGCCAAGTTCTCTCTATAATCAAATAGAGAGGAAATAGGCAGTGCTACAGTGGAAGTGATCCAACTCTAATGTAAATGTCTAAAACGCACCAGATGATTCATGTCCTAAAAGTGTTTATTCCTCCTCATTGACTCAAAGGGAGGCTACAGTGAGTGGAGCAGATGCAGATTATCTACGTCAGAGACAGAGACAGAGATATCATAAATTAGGTGAGATCTGCTTTTCCCCCGCAGATCTCACTGGGCTGCAACCACATAATTTTTATACTGGACCAAAAATCCAAGAGCCACATTCTTTAAGCACCTCAAACCAGGAGTAGGGAAGGACCAGTCTTAGCAAAAGTGTACAGGGGTAACACCTTTGGCATGTCCTATGTGGGCACAATGCAGCTCCCTTTGCACTGCATGCCATATGGCAAGTGGCCCAAGCGTAACCAAGATCTAGTCCAGCTGGACGCAGTCTTCCTAGAACAGAGCAGGCGTAACTGTGCACAGGCAATATTGCACACACACTGCCCCGCATTCCTGCACTACTCTGGCTCCCAAACACTGTAATGCTGCCACAGTTACTATCAGAAAGTTTCGACAGGACTGGTGTTCCCTTGGAAAGATTTATTTGCACTTGAAATATCTTCCCATTTCCTTGTGTCGTTTACTACAGCATCAGGTCTTCTGCAGAAAGAACAAGTTTATAATGGATATATGTACTTTAGCTTCTCTTTCCTGTCTTACTCACCAACCTTTCCATCCCAGATCACCCTTCACTTCAGTCAGGAGTCATGCCTGGCAGGGGGTTATTCACTTAGAGCTTTTAGACTGCTCCCTCCACAAGCTAATGATTATAGCTACATTTTTAAAAAAGCGATGTTCTCACGACAGTCCACTGAGGTAGGTAATATAATCTTGAGACACCTGGCAGTAAAGTTACCTCTGAGATCTGTTTCACATCCAATAACATATAGCAAAAGGGCTGTACTCAGGATGTACAAAAAAAAAAAACAAAACCTTCTAAAAAATCTTACTCATTTTCTTTTATGCAATGTTCACCAGGGCACAAATATCCAAGGAGCAGCTTGTTCTAAATCTTCAAACTGCTACTGCAAATTAATGTGCACTGGTTAGTACCCTGAAGCATCTGAACTGCTCTGAAAACAGAGCTTATAAAAATACTTTTGCCTCTCTCAAGGAAATATTCAGAAAACACAGCCTGTAAAAAGCCTTTAAATTTTTTTTTTCTCCAATTAGTCTTCAAAGCTTGGATCAAATACCATTTGAGATAAGAGCAATGAAGCAATAAGATACGCAGAGTACAGTAGAGAGTATTACTGCTTACCTCAGGAGAAATGTCGCTGTATGGAAGATGGTACCAACACAGGCTTTTACTCTGGACCTTTCTAAGGCTAGTCCCAGACTAACCCTCTTCACTACAGCTTTACCTGGAAGACACATGTCCTCTCCAGAGAAAACCACCAGGATGTATTGTTTGGTTTAGAAACTCCTCACCTGGGACTGGCATAGAAATGGCAAAAGACCATAGCAGTTCTCCCAAAGAAAGATTGAACCAAGAGAAAAGACATCAAAGGATTTTTTACTCAGTGATGAAAAGGACAGAACATCATTCATCTAATTATCAAATTGTTAATCTAGCACTTAACAGAAACATCCCATACATTTTTCTACCTGAATAATGGGAGACACTTAGTCATGCCCCTTACATACTCCCAGGAGCTAGCGGTGCCATGAGATAAAAAGTGCAACAATTCAGTGTAAGGCCCTGCCAAAAGCTGGATAACTTAAACCATTAGGCCAACCTAATGTAACCGGGCACAGAAAGAAACAAACAAGTGACTGCAACAGTAAGCTGTTACAGCATTGTCATAGTTCAGCAAGAGGTTATCACTGTGTGGGATCAAGGCTGTGTATTCTACACCCTCTATTCATTCCTCAAGAATAATGGACCATTTGCAACAGTTGCCCAGGAAGTCGTTAGCCCCTTCACACTCAGCCTGAGGAGGCGTGGGTGCTAATTGGCCATCAATGGTCCAACCATACCCCATGACTCACCGTTAATTACCCATTGTGTGGGTCCCCGCCCCGGAGGAGGGACTGGGTGCTCCCTGAGGATATACAAACAGGGGCAGAAGGGCTTTAGACTCTCTCTTCGTTGGATCGGGAGGAGCAGCGGGACCTCGTCAGGAGGAAGCCATCGCTCTCGACCGGACTACAAGCATCGCTTCTGGCCGGGCCACAGCCGTCACCTGCAGCAACGGACTCTTCACTTCTTTTTGCTTTGGACTTGGGAGAGCCACGTGGATCTCGGCACCGGGGCTAACAAACCCCTTTGGGCTTGTGCCCTGGGACACTGGGTTTACTGCTGGGTCTTGGTGAGTTGAAAGCAGGTTGTTCTCTTTGTGTCAGTGTTTGTATGGTAATACCTTTCATTAAATTGTAACTCTGACTTATAATCATCTCTTGTGGTGGGTCCATTTCTCCTGCCGGTTTACCTCTAAACCAGCACAAGCATGAAGGTGAGACTCATACAGTACATATGTCCCTAGCTGAGTGCTCACCTCTGACCCCTTCTGCAGTCAGTGGAGAAAAAAACAGGTATTTCTGAGGTATAATTTATCTCATCATAAATTAGACCCTTAAATTAGGATACAGATGTGGAAAACCCACTTTCAGAATGCTGTCTTGTGAGCAGCCTCCCATCCCTGGATTCCTGCTGCCCAGTTTTAATAAGGAATTTTCTAGCTGTTATTGTATGCAAACAATGTGTCTCAAGAGCCCTATTATTTATCTCCTCATTCAGAAAATCTCACTGGGCTGTATTATTGTGTAACTGCTTGGGACCTGCACAAATGTTAATGGAGTTCTCTTATGCTTCTCTGAAACTGATTCTTCTGTGGTATCTAGAGAGGTTCATCACAAGACTGCTTCTTCTTCTTGTAACATAATTACTTCTTATTTTAGGAAGTTTACTGACTTGTAGTTATAAACTTGAATTTTGGTAGTGTGTATATTTGTATATCATGTACAGTGTATAATATACTTGACAAATAATGTATTTCTTTACATGGCAGTTTCAACAGTACGGGGTTTAGCCCTTTGGGTAGTTCACACATACCATAAGCCGTAGGGGCCAACCTGCATGTTACCAATGACTTCATACCAACAGCAAGGCATTGCAACTGGTGGCAATGCTCAGCTTTCAGGCAGTGCCTCAGCATGACTCCCTGCATCAGGGAAGCTGTTGTACCAGCATTGCTGTCCTCTCCCATCAGTTGTCACGTGTGCTGAGCTTGGATACAGAGGGTTAGATGTCGGACAGATCGCAGGTGGCAATGGGACACAGGAAAATCCTGGGCTGGATGGAGCTGCAGTCCATGGGGAGTGGCCACCCTACTTTTTCTGCTGCTATACATCTCATGGTCCAGAACATGTGCTGAATCACACCCAGATCAAGAGACGCTGATTGGAGTAAGAGGCAGGAATCTGCCTTCTGAGCCCACCTTGTAAATCCCGCCCAGAGTGCTGAGTAGTACCCTTGAAAAACAAGCATTCTATATGGATCTGAATATAGAAAGGAACATTTAATCCACAAAAATTCATTATAAAAATAATATTAAAAATTTTTGTGGGCTGAGCATGAACCAAGCCAATGCACATTTACAGAGGACACAAGCACAGAGATTGCTGATCTACCCTTGGTTCCCAATCCAGTACCCTCTCTTTCATTTATTTAAATATATTAAAAAAAAAAAAAGAAAATTTTACAACTTCTACCTGTTTTGTTACAGGGAGGTAACTGAAATAGAAATGAAAGTAAAGGCAAGCAAAAGAAATTTTAGGAAACCTTATCTAGAGCTTTTGGAGGCTTCCTTGATATGGCAAAAAGCAGTCATTTATTCCTAATCAACCAGCTGTGGCTTTTCTCAGATTGTAATGCATTTTAGAGAGGTGGCTAAACATTTTCTCCATTTTGCTCACCAGGAAATACATTCATCTCATTTTTAGCACTTAATTCCTGAATGCTCAGAATTAGCAACTTCAGATGAAATCTTGGAAAAGTTCCCTTTAACTACAGCAGGTCCAAGACTTCACCACAGGCTAGATTTTCAGAACTGCTGCTGGCTCCTAGCTCTGAGAGAGATCAGTGGGAACCTCAAGTACTCAGAGGAGCAGAAAATCTGGGTCTGGATGTAAGAATCCCAGGTTGAGCAGAAGCATTTCAGACTTTGCTTTTGAAAAAATTGCCTGCCTGTACAGGAATTTGTCACTTCCAATGTTTGGGTCCATGTCCACTGGGCTACAAGCCTCATACGTGGGATTTTTATACAAACTATAACTTGGGTAAAAAGCCAAAAGGCTTTTTTTTTTTTTTTTTTCTGTCTTGTCAATATGGCTCTTTGTGTAATTTGAGTGCCTTGGATTGCTCGGTGCAACTTCACCCCATGCAGACTAGACATAGAGGAAGGGAAAGGATTTGGATGGAGATCAATAACATAGTTTAGCCAAGACATTACAGGGAGCGTCTGTCTGCTTTGGTATCTCCCTCTAGTTTACCAGTGGGGATAACGGGCTTTGACTTGTTGCCAGCTCTGCCATCCTAGAGAAGAGGTCATTGCTAGTACAAATCTGAGTGCCTCTTGCTAACCCACCATTAACCACAGACCTCTTAGGCAATTATTTCTGTCTGGCATTTCCATCATGAAAAAGATATTCCAGTTACCTTACAGAGCACAAACCAGTTTTCTTACCTGCAGAGCTTCTTGTGATCTCCCAGGGAATAATTCTTGAATTTTTTCCCTATGCATGGGACAAACAAGTAGCAAGATTTCCACTTGGAAGTGAATTCATGCCACAAACCCAAGGACAGCAAAGATCTCAAGCGCAGAGAATTGACCAGGGGTGGAATATGTGTATTACAGTAACACCTTTCGAGGAGAGATGACCTATGTAAAGTTTTAAGAGCAGCCAAAATCACTTTATGAAGAGAAACAGTATTTATTCCTAATGAATATTTTTATTTTGCTTACTCCAAGTACTTATTTTAGTTTTATTTTTACATCTCTTGACTGCTATGTAATGAGCAGCAGTCTTCTGAGACAGCTAATTTCTAGCAAATGGAAATCAGAATCCACTGAATAAATACTAGATAAAACAAAATTTTCTGTGTTTCTCTTAATGCTTTTTGGTGATCTTGACAGCAAAATATTCTTGATAAAATTAACAACAGATGAAAGAAAAAATAAGTGGTGTTGTAAAGAACTGGGAAAGAATTTTTGGGTGAGGTTTTTAGACCACAAATTAGGCAGGAAAAAGGAAAATCAGGAAAACTTCTTTATCTCCCAGCATGTGTACAAAGAAAATGCTCTTGCAGCAGTACTTTAAAGGTGAAAAAGAAAGCAAATCCCATGAGAACAGAAAAAGTAAATGAAGAAAATCAGGGTCAGGTCTGGAGAGCTAGATCCAGATGCCCAACTATGCTGGAAGATACTGTTATCAGTGACATGATATGTGATAACCTTCTCTTCCCTCTGCAGTACCCTTCACCCCTAATGTCTTGTGACTCTCTCCAACATCTCAATTCCCAGTTCTTCACAACCACCATGTCCAGCTGTGCCATTGCATCTGTTCCTGATATCCGTGGAAATGCAGGGAGCTGGGATTGCCCATCCCAGGAAGGCCTGCTGCCACACCAGCAAGACCCACATGCAGGGAAGCTGCAGCTCCCCTGTCAGACCATTTCTTCCATGCTCTGCCCCATGCTGAGAACATCCTGTACAAGATGATGTGCTGTTCTGCTCACTCCAGTTTCTTCTCATTGATCCACTTTTGTTTCAAGCCCTCAAGAAAATTGCTCGGGAAAAAATTAAAAAGAAAATAATCCTGCTTTTACAGTTTTCTCAGAAATCTTTTTCTTCTCTCTGTTCTATGCAAGGCCTTTGCTAAGTAATTAGATGTTCTTCTGAAGATGGCTTAAAGCTTCTTCAGTACATGTGTAATTTCATCAAAATTAGTGTGGGCTTCCTCCCCAAATCTCCTTATTCTATTCTGGTTTGTTACCCATCCTCCTTCGTGGCATTGCAACCAAAATGAGTTATTCAGGGCAGGGACACCGTGTTTTCATTTCTATTATGGAAACCTTACAGAGCTCTCCATGGCTATAAAATAATAATTATCCCAGCATTTATTGTTGGGACAATGTCAGGGAACTCCACAGAGGCTGCTCACTTTAACTCCTCTAAGCTCTGTTTCTAAACGTTGTCATTCCACACAGCGTTTCTTCAAGGGAGAGTTTTTGTGGCTGGATGCCAGAGAATTTTGCAATGTCTTTAAAATGTGAGCCACAGAACGGATTAGTACTTGGTCTGTGAGCTCAAAATTCGGGTTGTTTTCATGTGCTGGGATAAAGGTGATTCAAAGAAATTTTGAAGCTGCCACAAACATTCTGTTACCATTTGCCTGTCACGCGCTGGTGCTGAAATAGCTGAGGCGATGCCACTGCTACCCCGTCACTGTGTAGGCAAAAGATCATTGCAGGAGACACAAAAGTGGGACAGACGATGCTGTAATATTCTGAGCCTGCTGCAGCCCACTTAAGCCAGAGAAGTTGTGCAATTAGTTCAATTTAAAGTGATCATTGACCCAGCTCATGACTATTCCTAAAGAGAATAAAAGAGAGGGAAAGAAGGTTTGATGCTGACTCTGCCTCAGCCACTTCAGGCTTTCCAGTTATCTTCCTTATATATTAAATTAAGTACATTTGAAGGACAAATCTAGAGGGTAATGAGCTTTTACAACTCCCACTGAAATTAAAAGCAGCTGCATATGTTCCTGAGGTTTTGAAAGAAATATATTCAACCCATAAAAAATGCATTAGATGACCATTAAAGTTCTGAAGCATGACAATAAAAGCAAATACATTTATAGTTAGGGCTGCCCCTCATTCAGTAGACACAGGCTGGCGTCTCCTTCCCTATTCAATCAATGCTTTGCTCTTTTTTTTTGTACCTTCTTAATTTTGCCTTCATGTTTATGTTCAGAGTTCTTCTGGATGAGGCGTACTATAAATAAGCGAGTGTCTGATCACAGCCTGTTGCTGAAAGCTTCTGTTTTCCTGGGTGTCAGACTGATTTGAGAAGAACTGGAGGAACTGCTTACCTGAGTGTGGAGCACTTGATTTGTCCTAGCAAGTTTCTCTTGAATAAATATGGAGATTTGAGCCAGAGGTTTCATCCTGTCTGGTTTGGAACTCGCAAACGTGAAATTGTTTCGCACCAGAAGTACAGTTATGATGCTGTCAGGTGATAGGACAGAGCCCAGTGGCACATTGCTGATCACTTTGGGAGACAAGGCATTTTATTGACATCAAATGGTTGATTAGAAAAAATGTTGGCAGTATCACACCTGAACATACTCTCTATTTCATGTGACCTGAATTCCAGAAACATGTGTCATACTAAGGGAATTAAAAGCTGATGATTAGATTGATAGGGGCATGCCAATGCGATAAATAGATTATCTTGGTGGGCGCAGATTCATCGTCTTGCAGGCCTAGAAAAAGTGCATAAAATTGGCACTGGCAATATGAATATTGCCTTATAAATAGTGGTAAATAACGCTGCGACATAGCAGTTACATAAATTCATGTCTCTCTGCAGACCTTGAACGGGCTGATAGGATGAACTTGTTTGAAAAAGCGTATGTTGTAACAGTCATAAACACTGACTGTGGAGCCTGACATACACATAAGATAGAGAATGAAATCTTGGAAAATGTGGCCACTATAAATATTTTAGAGATCCCAACATATAATCAGCTAAATTTTTGTTTCCTTGTATCAGCAAATAGGAACTTCTATCACTGTAGCTAAGGGATTGAATATAATCGTTTCTTAAGATCAAGGAAATTTCAAAGTCTTGTATCTGCACATCAAAGAGACATTGACAGATGGGCCAGAGCTCAAAAGAAAATTCAAGCTGCAGAAAATGTATTTTCTTGTCTCTCGCAGTGTAAGTTATACGTTCCAGTTTCGCTTGTGAACGGATTAAGATGTGTCAGCAAGCAACTGGGGACTGAAGGAAATCATCACTCTAGGTTTCACTGATCTCCCATCACAGGCATTTAAGTACTGTGCTTCCTGTTGAAAAAAAGTGATGTAGGAGCATAGCCAAGAGGGCAGATCATTCAGAAGTGGTTTCAGACTGCACAACTCTTTTGTCAGTGTTTAGTCAGTGTTTTAGTCAGCTGCGATGGTGCTGGCACTGAGCTGCATGTGAGTTATTGTCTCCTTGAATAAAGAATGAGAAGGCATCAACACTACCAGAGCTGAGCAGCTCTCAGTAAAAAGCATCATTGCACCCAGTGGAGAAAAATACAGACATGAAGGTGCATTCCCAACAGCATCCTTCCATCCTTCCTTCCCTGCATCGAAAAGCTTTCAACAGAGACAAGGAAGTGGGAGATAGAGGGGACACTATGGAGTCATACATCAAGGACAAAGGTGTTCAGGAAAGAAGGTGGGAGGAATAATGGAGAAGTGAAATCATGAAGGATACACAAGGGCAGGAATGAAAAGAAGTAACAGACTTAACCAAAACATATCAGGAACAGTACCTTGCATTGTAGAAGAGTTGCCCTATTTTAGTACAATTGGCATAGGAAGAAGAGAAAACATGCTTAAGCTGTTTGAAGTGTGTGGCTTCAATGGAGTCCATCATGCCTTCCTGTCTTCTGTCCCTGTCAGTTCTAATAAAGGTCAGGAAGCAATGAGGATCTGAAGATCATAGCAAGAAAGCGGATGTTCTTGGCTACCCTCATGCTTCCTCTCCTCTCTTGGTCTCAGTTTATTCTTATATTTCCTCTGCAAGTCTAGGACCTTGACTTGGTGTCTTGTACAGTGTTGCACAAGTCACCCATCTGGAAGCAGCCTGTTATGCAGGCAGGAAAGAGATGATGATGCTTTGCAGTTTAGAAAAAAAAAAAAAAGGCAGTCCAGACACCGTGGCTATGAAATATCTGCTGGCTTGATTATTTTTACATGTGCTTCCCCCTCCATTTCCTTGAAGATATAGTGAATATTTATAATCTAGTACCTTTACAGTTACTCTGTAGGAGTGGTTTAAGCTCTGTCTTTTATGGAGTTTGATCTTTTTGACTGATTTTTTTCTGCACTTTCTCCTTTCACAGTAATGAGGTTCTATTTACAATACATACCAGCTTGTTTACTCTGTTTCTGTGCATAGCAGTACAAGTAAGACGTGGCTGAGAACACATTTTCTACTTTTGTTTACTGTGTCTTCTCTGTTTATTTTTTCTGGCCCTCAGATTTGGTACTGTGGAATAATTTCCTTTAAGTCAGAGATGTGGTAAATTCTGCCCTCTTTCACTGCAGTCATGAGCAGGACACTGATTTCCTCTAGCTCATATTCCTTTATCTTCTGGCTTCACAGCTTTCCTTTTGTCCTAACCCAAGTGTGGACACAATTGGGTGCCTCCCAGTCCAGGACTGTTAAAGGAAGCAAGCAACTACCCAACAACAAATACAGTATCTCTTTTGTTGTTGTCCCTTCTGCTTATTTCATATACAAGGCACGTGAGGAAAGACAAGGTATCCATAATGGCTGCAAAGGAGATCTTCTTCTGCAAGAAATTGGTACTGCTTTCCCACCTTCAACAGACAACCGCCCCAAAGGAAAATTGGTAAGCAGAGGCAGAGGCAGTGGATGGTTGGGGGGAGAAGCTGGTGCTAGGGGAGAGAACTGAACTGATTCTCATTACCTACATGGAGAGGTTACCTACACTCTCCATCCAAGTACTTAAGATTCTGTTTCTTAAATTAGGTGTTATATATTCCTGGAAACAGCATTAGTGTCTCAGATTGCCAAGGGCTCTGCGGTTATTTTGATCTGAATGTCTATACCCTGAGATTGGCATTTTTGGCTTTGAAATTAAATCAGTTTCGTATTTGGCACATAGCTTGGAGAAACTTTTCCAAATGATGGCTGCATAATGCAGCTGCCCGTCAGTGAGAAGGTACAATCCTGGGCGAATTCCAAATTCTGACAAGCAGAAGATTCAGCTTGTGTTCTTCTGACTTTTTTTGTGTGTTTCAAAAGTTGACTACTGTTAAAAAAAGATGTTTCCACAGCATACCACTTCTGTGGTCACAATGTAGCAGTCAAGGTAAGCCACAAACTCTCTCAAGTTTATCAAATACAAAAACATTCACAGGAAAGTTCAGTTTGGGTAACAATGCATTAATGAATAACAGAAAGAGCTCTTGAGGGCTCACTTAGCATCTCAAAATGCTTGGAATTCAGAATTCTTTCACATTTGACATCGGTGTAAGTCCCATCAAGACTGATGAATTTATCCTCCACCAATTAAATGTAACTCAGGGTAATTCAGAATTCTTTCTAGTTGCATGGGTAAGCTATTAAAACCTGAATTTTACAAGTCTTATAGCTGGTTTCAAAACAGTTGCACTGGAGACCTCCCCTCACTTTATGTCAGACACTTTGTTCAGTGGCTTTTCTCCGCTGGTCAGAAGAACATTTTAATTTACAACTTTCACAAGTGTTACCAAGGCTAATATGATTCCAGAACCAGGGATAATTTCTTTTCTGCTCTAGCTTTCCAACTTTCAAATACAAAAACCAGGGAGTAAGCTGGGTATGGGCGGTTATATTCTTATCTGAGAAAAAATACAAAGAGGATTTCCAGAGCGGGTGACAGTTCTTTGCTTCTCTTCCATGTGGGCTTGCTTAATTAGATAGGGGAAGTTCCATTACTAGGTGATTTCTACCTACATTGCAGACTACAGTTGAAGTAAGGTGTGTGCTTCTACTCATATACAACCTGTTTTCCCTTTCAGTTCAGTAGTCTTTCTTCTTATGACTGTCTGGCTAATACTTCTCTTCCTCTTTGTAAATACACATTTTACCATGACAGCTGAAGTGTTTGGTACCAAATATTAGTTGACAAATATTAATCTGTTGCCAAATTATTATTATTTGGTAATTCCTTCTTTATTCCTATTCCAGAATATCCAAAGACCAAAACCTACCAAACCTACATTGTTGTCAAGATCAGGAGGTAATCCTTAGTTTTCTGTGTTTGCTGCAGTTGCTTTCCATGGACCTTCACAGTCAAATAGAGAGAGAAAACCATGCTCTTAGCAGCCAGTGTAGGTAATACCAGTACCTTTGACTCATTTGCACTAAAAACTGAGATGTGCTATTCTATAGATTCAAAAATACTAATACACACTGTATTAAAATTTTTACTTCAGTTTTTACTTCAGATACCAGATGCAGCACAACCACACTGTTTTTTCCAAATGCATTTGGTATTTGATCTTCATTAATACTAAAGCTTCTTGCAAGCTTCTGTCTGGAATAAAGAAGCACCGGTCAGAAGGAAAATTCACAGTATGTCCAAAAAAATCTGTATGAGCCAGCATGCCAGCAATAAGTCTGTTTATCATTTTGAATCCAGCTTGTTGACCCCTCTTCTTTCAGCCATCGCTTCTTTCAAGCCTTTCAGAATACAAAAGCAATGAAAGGAAGTCTCCTGAGACTGAACGTCTGCCATGAAAGATACAGTGTAGTAAAGGAAACCGTACAGGAATACATGCATATATGATGTGATAGCTGCTGTCTTTGGTGAGATGGGCAGAGGTGAAGTGAAACAGGGGAAAGAAGAATTTAAAGGACATCAGAAGCAACGTGCCTGGAATACAAATGCTTCACTGGAATATACAAGCTGTATAATAAGGAATCCATAGCCCAAAGGACCAGTCAGATTTGTAAGCATACAAGTTGTAAAACATACATCTCTCACACATTCTCTTGAATGAGGAAATTATAACTGCAATCAGAGATGCACGATGACAGATCTCTGATTTCTTGCATATTATCTTGACACTCTCCTATACTGAGCAATTTAAGATCTTGCAGGACTATGCTTACCCATAAATGAGTTCCTAGACTGATGAACTCTCCCTTCACTTGATTAATGGCTTTGTTGATAAAAATGGAACAAAAGCAGGTAAAATAATCAGAAGAAAGCTGTGAGACAAGAGTTTTCTAGTGATAAGCATGCTCTGAGCTTGAGAAACCCACATACAAGGTTAGTCAGAGAGAGTTTTTTTCAAAACCTAGTGCCAAATGTAGGCAATGACAGCGTGAGATGACTGTTTCCAGAAGACAAAACATAACTTTTCAAGGGGTTCATTTGAGCAGGAAACCTGTAATGTACCTTATGCAGTGTTAGTAGTTTCTAAATCAATGCATACTTAAATGCATGCCCTCAATGAATACTGAACAAAGGGGGCTGGAAACTGTTGGGGAATAGCTAGCAGTACAAGGCCATGATGCTGCAGAGTATCTTTGGCCTGAAGCAAACATCTGAGTGAGCAGAACAGTATGTATGTTATCAGGTCTGCGTGACCTTGTGGCTGAACACTAGATGAAAACAGGAGGCTGAACATCTGTGCCTGGACCCTCAGATAGGTTGTAACCAAGCCATAACAGAAGATACTAACCTACGTAATGCCTAACCAATCACTACTTGCAAAACCAAGATGTTATCCAATCATGTACTGACACTCAAATTGCTGTAATGTAACTAAAAAGTATAAAATCATATGCAGTTCCTGCAAGTAGTTGAGGCAATAAAAGGTAGCTCACTACCTTCGGTCTGCCAGCGTCTTCTTTTCCGACAGGAAACCACACAAGCTTCTAATATAATGGCATTTTCAATAAGAATATCACCCCTCTCTTTCAGAGCAGTTTTGGTTTTCTTTAATCATGAGTAGTATCCAACTGCAAAGACCAGATTCATGTCCAGAAATCTTTCCCAGTAATCCCCAGTTTACTAAGGAATTAAACAAGCATTTTTAACAATATTTCCACTTGCTTTTTTTCCTGCCAGCATCAGCTTTTTTATATCATTGTAACCTGACATGGATTGAAGTTATATTTTTTTTAGACAGAAGTTTGCTGGTTGTTTTCTGAGTTGATATCCATTGGCCGAGATCACTTTTCATACGGTCTTCCAATAATTGCTATCCTCCCAAATACTGATGTCATGGTTTAACATGTTCATAGCAAACATTATTTTTGCCCCTTTAAAAGCTGTGAATTTGTCAGTGACCTTCTCCATATGAAGGTTTCTCTTTAAGCCACAAAGATTAAAGACATTGAAGCTACTGTAGATTTATAGCCCATGCAGAAACTCAAACTTGGTCATCACTGATGAGCACACAGCAGTGATTAAGTCCCTCTGGGAACCAGCTACCAGACTCGTGTGTGAAGTCACTGGCACCACAGCACCACTTAAGTTTCTTCAGCACACTACTTACTGTTAGTCAACATTACCAAAAGTATTGAAAGAAAGAGAAGTAACCAATACCCTGGTTAATGTCGGGAGCCAGCTCGATTCCCACTGGCAGCGCTCTAGGAGGCCTCCTGCTTTCACTTCGCACGCAGCACAAAGCATCAGTTTACGCTTCTTATTTGAAGCTCCCTGTATCCCAAAGTCTGAAAGAAGCTTGCAGCAGTGTAAACCCTGTGCTAACATAAAAAAGATCCCCCTCGGGAAGGGTGTCAGCCTCCTGCCCCGCCTCTAGAAAAGCTGTGTGAGCAAAGAGCACGAGTGAAACGGAAAGCTTTCCTCTGGGCAGCAGAGACCTAACTGCCCCATGGGATGGCCAAGCACCAGCAACTCCCAGCAGCTGCCTCAGGGCTGCTGGAAGGAACATGAGGGTCTGGGCAATGTGGGGAAAATCCGTGGGCCGGCAGCATGGAGGGCAGCCAAGGACCAGGGTCACCAAGGTCATGGGTGGAGGAGCAGACACCAACATCTGGGGAAGCCAGGGCTGACAGCCATTGGGGATTCCCGGGGAATGGATGTGAAGGGATGCACAGGCATCAACAGCAGCGCCCTCCTATATTTTTTGCTCTGTGCACTCAAATATCAATCTTAATACATAGGAAAAAACATGATTAGGTGAATCTGTTGAACCTTGCTCTCACAGTTGGGGTTTTTTGTTGGCTTGAAGTGGGTTTTTTTTTCCCAGCTAGATGATTTCAGAAGAAAATTGAAACACCAGAGTGAGAAATGCAAGAAATATTACTGAAGTTTGGTATTAGAGTTCGGTTCAATTACCCAGATATCTACTTTTTACTGACTGGATCAGGAGGTCTGCAGAGAGTATACAAGTTTCAATGAGTCAGGAAATAATTGGAATATTCAGGTGTTCGGTGCATCTTCTGTTACCAGAATAAGCCTCCAGTGTCTCACACTGTTCTCCTACAAATTTAATATCCTGCATTAAAAAAAACAAACAAACAAACAAACAAAAAAAAAAAAAACCCACATGATTTTTTAAACCAGATTGTTCAGGTAATCCAGAAAATTACTCAGAAGTGTGGTAGAGGGCCCACTATACCAAAATACTATTTGCATCCCCGTTCACTAATACCTGTTACTCAAAGCACTTTCTGAAAGAGCAAGCTGTTGTTAGTTACTAGTTCATGGCCATTTTAAAGTACAGCAGTCTTAAACCAAAAATTTCTTTCTGTACAGATTGTGCAGCTGCTGTAAGAGAAAGGAGGCTCAGCAAATAGCAAATTGTGAGAAAAAATGGATAAAGATAAAAGTCTGATCATCTCTCGCTTAGTATTAATTTTGAGGGTGACACTATTGCAGTGGATGGTAATTACTGTTACTAACAACAGCAGTGGTTTAAAAAACAAATCAGCAACCAAAAAACACCCCCAAAACCCTGAAACTTCCAGAAAGTAAATGTTTTGCAGTAAAACAAGTGAGGATGGAAATAACCAAGCCAAAATCATGTCTTGCTGTAATATTTTGATTGCTGTGTCACTTTTTTAGCATTATGGCAAAGGAATGAGGTTTCACCCTGACCCAATCAAGTTCTTTCTGGGCTTCCTTCCCCCACCTCCACTACTATACCCAAGAGTGACACCTTGTGATCCACCCACTTGAAGCTGGAAAACCAGAGCATCACACCCATTCACCAGATGTGTCATCTTCAGTATGTCCAAATGGACTCAGCCCTCCTACGAGCGAGGCTTCTGGAGTCTGCTCAGTATGATGCTGCAGTGACTACAGGGAAGTCTCTTCAGAATATATAACATATTGGTCCCTGGAAATATAGTACAGCTCAAAAAGACTGAAATAAAAAAAACTCTGCACTTATCATGCTCCCCAACTCCAGACTTTTCTCTAACTCTGACTAAATGGGTACTTAAAATTACGTTTTAAGATTTACATCCCTTTCCATGGGAAGTTTGGAAGAGAAAAACGGTGCCATTTTCAAGACATCAGATATTTTATTCATGTCCGAATTTCTTTGTTCCCACCTGGATATGACCTGAGGTAAGAACCTGAGTTATTACATGTGATGAAGTTAATTTGTGTGCATCAACATTGTAGATTGCACAGCATATTTTACTAGTATTCCATTAAACATCAAGCATTTGAATTAGAATTGCTGCCAGATTTATGGATACCCAGAGGAGCTCTAGGAAGAGTTAATTCTGCAGTTCCACACTAATCACCAAGTCCATGATGACCTAAAGTGTCCCATTTGTCAATTAATGTCTATCTATAAAAATAGTATTAACAGAGCATTTTAAGTAGAATAGTCCAGGGCTTTTTTGCTTTTGTATGTGATGTTTCAGTAAAAAAAAAAAAAACTCAAAAAAACCCCACAAAAAACCCCAAACAACACAAGCAATTTTTTACCCTGATGTCATGTTTAAAGTAATAGATAATGTCATTATTATTTTGTAGCTCTCTTCTTTTTCCTGGGTCTCTCTGCTCTCAGATGTTTATATAGAAAAGGATAGGCTGACCCCTGATGCTTTGTGGTGTTGTGGATTGTGGAGATATCTCAGGAGTTTCATGTAGTTTTCAAACTTTCCCTTGTGATTTTAGAGATTACATAGTAGATAAGACAGGTCCATGAGGAGAATCTACACAGTAGATGTACCATAGACTCTTCACCACAAAGCCCCGATGTTTCAAGCAGCTGCAATGCCTAAAGGTCAACTACTTACCTTGAGTTAATAGTAGCATGAATTATCACAAAAATACATCATTCGCAATGAACCCGACCTACAGCCTAAGCAAACCAGTTAGTTCCACACACAGATGTCATTTATTGCCCTGATGTCTTCCACACGTGATTTACAGAAGGTTTTCGGCAAAGACCAAAAATGTGCATCTGACTTCTAACTCCTAAATTAATGCCGCAAATCCTTGATGAGCTTTTGTTCACTGAGAAGAGGAACTCTTGTGCTTTCACTAGATGATATGAAGAAATAGTTATTTGGTTGCCTGTGATGATTGTTTATCAGAACTCCTAAACCTTATTTTTTTTCCTCTCTTTTTTCTACATACATTTTTACAAGTTGTCTGAAAATGTAACCCTGGATTCATTCTGACATAAGAACAAAAGTGGAATCATCCCCATTACTGTGGAAGAAGGTTCACCAAGTGATTGAATAAATGGAAGGAGGCAGGAAATGAAGGTGCTATCAAGTCAATACACATGTACCAAAGAATGAGTGGGCATTACTCACATAGGTATGAATAACACGTTTTGATGTCTGTGCCATTTTGCATTAGCCCAGGATGTTTCACATGCACTCATGATTATGGAAATAGAAACAGACTGTGAGTCAGAGAAAATGTTGAGTCAGAATGAATATATGAAGTGAGTAGAAAGGAATGATCATAGCCACTAAACTTTGCCTGTGAAAGGTAGTAAGGCAAGACCAGTCAAAGAACCAGAGCAAAAGGGGCACCCAAAGGCTAACTGGGTAAAATCGCCAGGATGTGTTGACAGCTAAAATGACAGGTGTTTCTATTATCCGTAGCAGCTACATCTGCATGTTACAGAAGCTCAAATGGCAGTTCATGTAAATCTTTTGGGCACATTTTGTTGACATTTTTTCCCTCTGCCCTTGTGTTCATTCTCTATAACATGTTTGTATCTTGACTAAACAAGGTAAAGTAAAAATGCCTCCTTATGATAATGTAGAGGTCAACATGAGTGTTCTCTCAGACTGTGTATATGAAGGAGACATAGATATTTTATTTCTTGATATCTGATTTATTTCACAGAGCTTGAAAGAACTAGAATGCTGCGGTTGCAAATGCAACAAGGGAAACGTGCCAGAGAAACTTTCTGTAGGAAAAGGGGAACAAAGAAAATCAGATTTTCATATAAGATATTAATGATTTTCTGGATTGGTAAGTTCACAGACAGCATGACTCTAGAGTATGTAGAATATTTTAGTGTTGCAGCTCTGATTTACTGAAGGTTGTGTTAAGGGATAGTGAAATATTGACAGGATTGCATCATACCTTATTTAGTGTCTTGGATTTGGGTCAGTAATTCTCTGAACAAAGAGGTTTGCTTCTCAACTTGAACCTAACATCCTGAATCAGAAATCTAACTGACCAAAATAATTTACAAGTCTTAAAGTTAGAGAGGATGTATTGTGCACACATACTCCTGAGCGTCAATAATTCAGCACGGTAGGGAACAAGTCATCCTATAATGAGCCTATAAAATTCACCCTATAATTTTTTTGCAATATGTATACTTAAGGTCAGAATACATTATAAAATTCAATTTAGATTAATGGATTAAAGATGCTGTCTTTTTGGAAAGACAAAATTTGCAAAGCCAGGCATCTGAGAAAACAAACAAGCTTTGTGAGACATGAATACTTTTTCAGGTGTGAAACAGAAGCATTTTGCAAACCTAAACACAAATATAGAACAAGACCCTGAGTTTATCTGCAGTGTTGAACTTTGATACATGAGAGAAAAACTTGTAAACAACATAGGAATGGTGGTAGAGCATGATTGTGGAGAGATGTGGTGAATATCTCCTATGTGTCAGAAAGTTGAAAAAGTAATCATAATCTAATCAGTGTGTTTAGGTCATCAGGACTATCAGTATTTTGCAATGGGAGGCATTGGCTTTTTCCCGATATTTTCACCATCATAAAGGAAAAAAATGGCATCAGTCTTGAACAGAAAGAATAAGTTCAGTCAGGTTTTGCTGACCCAGGAAAGATGATAAACTGAATATTTTATGACTTCTTGAACCTGACCCTTCAAGCCAATATGATTTTCAGTTTATTAGTGATGTCAGACCCACACCCACCTATGCATTATTCCATATTTATGACAATACAGAACCAGGTCTTGACCTTCCAGATGTATATCTCTCTAAGCATAAGAACAGTGCTTTGATGTCACTGGATAAACTATATTTTTAGCACGTGTTGTAGTATTGAAAATTTTGATGACCATGTACAAATTTAGAACATTTTTATTTTAGAAAGCTCAGGAAAGTTTTAAGAGTTAATTTTGAATAAAAGCACACTAGAAGCCCTGATTGTCATAAAAAACAAAAATTATCTTTGGACATCGCTGGCCCTGCTCCCTCAATTGATGCTAGTTGAAAAGTTTGTTGACACTGACAGAAAAGCCATGGACTGCATCGACAAGAACTCACTGTCTGATCTTAAAAAAAGCACCTTTGATTGATTTGTTAAAGGTGAGAATGTTGATGTGTGGACAAATCCAAACACTCGCCAGTCAAAATACAGAAATTTCAAAGTAGGAAACCCTCTGTGATTTCTGCTACAGGAAATCCAGTGGCCACTCCAAGCTAGGAAGCCTGGCAGAAGTCTGCTCCCCAGGTGTTTTGGTACTAGCTGCTCCGCACTACTGAACGTATACTGCTCCACACAGTAAACAGTCCCAACCGGCTCCCAGAAGAGGCTCTCAAACAGCTCCCCAGCCAAAAACAACAATAATCAAACTACATTAAATTTTTTCCAAATGCCAGCCCATGCCTCAGTTTATGGTGTTTGCCATAGCACATGAAGCTCCATATGTTGTTTTTTGTAACGTTAGCTTTGAATTTGTCACTTCTTCCTGCACCGAGTCTCTTTTTTTCTGTGTTTAGATTCTGTAATATCAACCACATGTGAATTTTTTCCTGTCTGCTGCCTTACTTCTCAGCAGTACTGTGCAACACGAGCTCTACATAATCCAGGGCTTTAACTGTCTTCTCTGAGATCCTTGTATATGTACAGTGACTATCACCAGCAACTCTTAGTATGGACCAGGGAAATTCTTTTAAATGGTAATTTGTAACATTTATACCAATCAATAGTTTCCTGTCACATGTTTCCTCTCAGTGCTGACCAAATTTCCCAATAGAGAACTTTATTATTACCACTTGGTAAACATAATTTGGAGCCCTCAACCCAAATACAAGATTGGCTTATAAGCTACAAGTCAGTCTACTCCTGGAATCAATAAAAACACCAAATTTACCAGGACCACATATCGTCAGAAACACTATTACTGGGTGGTTTTTTTTCTAATACCCTTTCTGATCTGTTTCTCCATTCAAATTCCTTTCTTTCCTTTTTTTCTGATCCCAAGTACTCTTCTCAGAGTCTAAGCAATCAGAGTTTTACTTCAGCTATTTGTTTTTTTCTAATAGCACAGCCACCTGTGGTATGAAAACTAAATTAATACCATATGACTTTTCTAAGAGCATCTTCAAGGTAACTTATCCAAAGACTTGCTCTATAAAAGGTGTCTTCAGCCTCTTAATGAGGTTATTGTTTGGGGTTTTTACCTCTCTCTTGGTCTTACAAAATCTAGTTATGAAATCCTCTTTTCAGACTTATGTGAGTTTTTGTCACATTCTGAAATCCAGGAGGAAACAAGCCAATAAACAGGAAATGAAGCTTTTCTTTTCATCACAAAAAGCAAAAATCTGAAAGGTTGGGGTTTTTTTTGTATTATTATGAAGCAAAATGCAATATCTAAAATGAAATTTAACTAAGGAACCTCCCAAAATTATGTAGAAGTGGGATGTTCCTTTGTCATCAACATCCCTAGAGTCTTTGTGAGACTATCAGCAAATTCTGCATATGGTATGTTGTAAATAAAGTATCACACAAATGCTTTTCTTCCACTAGCAGAACCAAGTGATTAATGCAACTCTGCTGTGCTCTTCACCCTTCACTTCAATGAGTCATGCAGGCTGGATAATGGTGGCCTCTCATCCTTTTCAGTTAGGGTTTATTTGAATACTTGTTAATTTTTCAGGGCCACTATAATCAGGATGTTACGTATTAAAGGAGGCGTGCAAGATTACAGCTTTTGACACTCTCCCATCTTAAAAATAAATTTAGCAATTATGATAAGATGAAATCATCTCCTGTTTTGCTGAGAAACAGGGAAAAGATTTGGGTTGTATTTTTGTTTTTATATGTAAAGAATAACTGGTCTCAAACTTACTCCATTAGGAGTTTTGGGGCAGAGTAACCAGCAGAAGGATCCCTCATTCAGATGCTAATCTTCTCAGCCCATGAGCTCTGGTTCTCTGTCTGGGGCAAGAAGGAGCATGCACTGGCAAGCTGGCAATCACTATTGTACCCTGAGTGTCAAGGCAGCTCCCCCAATCTTTCCACACCTAGGATGGAGAAGCCAATACATACAACAGTATGTGTCACCCTGTCCCTGCGCCCTGACTGCAGCCATGCATTTGGAAAGGCACCTTCCCTCAGGCTTGACTCACATAGGTACTTGACTTGACTCTGTACTAAGTGTGAGAGGGCACATAAAAACATTTGGCATTTTAAAGCCCTAGGGGGAAAAAATAGAAAAAAAAACCTAACAAACTAAAAGAAAGAGAAAATTAAAACTAATCATCCTTACAAGTCCTTACACACTTCTATAAATCCTATCAGCTTCTAAGTTGTGGCTGTAGCCTGGGTGTAGCAGGGAACAGAATACATCTGTAGCCCTTTGTTGATGATCATACCCTGGGAGCATCAGGCATCATTCATTGTTTTCTTTTGTAATCTCTGTACTTAATTAATACCCAACACCCTTCAAGCACAGATCTAACCACTTATGACAAACACAGCGTACCTTCTCCTGCATAGGCACTCCTCCTACTTCAAGTGAAATCAGGACCACACAAAGTCTTTCTGCAACTTTGGTTTCCGTGGTTGCCAAGGTTGGCACTCACCAAATGCAGATGTCCTCATCTGCATAGCCCTGTCTGATTCTAGAGCACAAGCTCTTTCACCACATGCAAGGTGAATCACAGAGAGTATCTATTACTTTAAAAAGGCCTTGGTAAGATGTACTTGTCTGAACTACAGATATGTAATGTTGGAATCTTGTTCAAACTGTCCTCTCCTTACCTTAGTCAGGGTTTCCACATGACCCACTGGCCGCTGCTTATTTAGCCAGATGAGTGACATTCAGTCAAGGCATGGCCATCAACAGGCAAGCTGAACAAGCTGTACAAGAATACTGTAAGCAAAACACTGGTAGAAGTTTGAAACACAGGTGTTTTGATAGAAATATTTTAAATGATCAGATGCCAGAGGCCTTACTTGTAAGGAAACTCTTTTTAATAGAATAAGACAGGATTTTATGAGACAATATTTCACCATGAAGAAAGAAATATGTCTGCATTTTTATGTTTGCTGAAATGTTCATTTATACCACTGCAGTATATGTGTCTATTCCTATTAGAATAAGAATATTAGTCTAAGATCTATTCCTATTAATTGTTCATTGAGAGAAATGTAGAATCAATGTTTACAAAGAAGCTGTGCAGACTGTAAAAAAACACTCGATCATCTTGCTTTTTTCTGTCTCATATGTCCAAGAGGCTTGGGCCATGGACTGCATGGTTTTTGACTGTATATTCAGCTGTTCTGAACAGTTCTCAGCAGCGACATTACTTCATTACCCATCTGAGGAAATTTTGGCAAACATTTGATCAAGGTGGTCAATGCAGATACAAACTGAGTAACAATCAGTGGGCTGGTTCTGTTTCAGTCATGGATTTTGTGAAGCAACCTACCAGAAACCTACAGATTTGCCTAGAAAAACTGCAGAGTCCATAGCAGAAGGCTGCAGGGGCTACTCAATACGAAGTCCCTACACTGCCTGTTTATGGCTTCCTTTTATAAAATCACAGAATCCCAGACTGGTTTGAGATGGAAGGAACCTCAAAGCCCATCTATTCCCAACACCCTGCCATGGGCAGGGTCATCAACCTCCACTAGCCCAAGTTGCCCAAAGCCCCATCCAACCTGGGCTTGGACACTGTCACGGAGGGGGCAGCCACAGCTTCTCTGGGCAGCCTGTGCCAGGGCCTCACCGCCATCACAGGGAATAATTTCTTCCTTACATCTACTCTAAATCTGTCCTCCTTCTACTTAAGGCCATTCTACTAAAGGCCTGCTATTTAAGGCCATTGACCTCATTAATGCTTATAAATATATAAAGGGTGAGTGTCAGGAGGATGGATCCAGGCTCTTCTCAGTGATGGCCAGTGATAGAACAAGGGGAAATGGTTCCAAGCTGGGAAATAGAAAGTTCCATCTTAATATAAGGAGGAAATTTTTCACTGTGAGGTTGACGGATAACTGGAACAGGCTGCCCAGAGAGGTTGTGGAGTCTCCTTCTCTGGAGACATTCAAGAACAATCTGGACATCCTACTCTAGATGATCCTGCTCGGGCAGGGGTGTTGGACTCAGTGATCTTTCGAGGTCTCTTCCACCTCCTCATATTATGTGATTCTGTGATTACCCCATGTCCTATCACTCCATGCCCTTGCAAACTGTTGTGTTTTTGTGTGGTAGAAGGGGGCTGCAGGAGTGGCTTCTGCAAGAAGCAGAAGAAGCTTTCCCTGGGCCTGACAAAGTAAATACCGTCTGGGCTCAAGGCCGGGCCTATCGCTGACCAAAGCCGAGCACATCAGCAATGGTCATAACACCTCTGGGAATCACAGTTACGAGAAAAAAAAAAACAAGCAGCCTCTTTTTGCCACCAGAGAAGGGAGTGAGAAGATATAAGAAACTCTGCAGACACCAAAGTCAGTGAAGAAGGGGGACGGAGGTGCTCCAGGTGCCAGAGAGAGACATTCATCTGCGGCCTGTAGAGAAGACCATGGTGGAGCAGGTTGTCCCCCTGCATCCCATGGAAGATGACAGGCAGCAGAGACCCTGCCTGCAGCTTGTGGAGAGACCCCGTAGGGGAGTGCGTGGAGACACATGGAAGACACTGTGACCAGCATTGGAGCAAGCTCCTGACAGAATCTGCAGCTTGTGGAGAGAGGGACCCACACTGGAGCAACGTTTTCTGGGGGCACTTTTGACTCCATGGGAGACCAGGCTGAAGCGATATGGGCTTGAGAGACTGTACACCATAGAAGTGACCCACACCAGGGCAGTTTGTGAAGTGCTGAAGCCCTGTGGGAAAGGACTTGCATTGGAGAAGTTCATGGAGGACTGTCTCCCATGGATGGGACCCCACACTGGCACAGGGGAAGAATGTGAGAAATCCCCCCTCCCCTGTTTTGCTCGTGACGCTAATTGCGGAATGATCTCTCCCTGTCATTATCTCGACTCCAAAGCCTCTCCACATGTATTTTCTCCCCTGTCCAGCCAGGAGAGGAGTGATAGAGCAACTTTGGTGGGAGTCTGGCTCCAGCCAAGGTCAAACCATCACAAGAGTCCCTCTCCAGCTTCTCTGTAGTCCTCCTTTAGGTACAGGAAGGCTGTTATAAGATCTCCCTGAAGCCTTCTCTTTTTCAGGCTGAACAAGCCCATTATCATGAGTTCTGACTTTCAGCTAAAATGTGAAACTGATAACATTTACCAGGAGACAGGCATGGGTGGTTTTAATGAATGATATCAGATATAGATACACAAAAATGAGAGGCTATGTCTACAAGCTGTAGAAAAAAAAAAGCACAGCAGACAGATTTAGCCCAAATGAACATAAGCAGAGCTAGCTCTGGTGGTGTAGGTTGCTCCTGTGTTAGTCTACAGCTACGCTTGAGCTAAGCAGCATTGTGGGGTGTAGAGGCCTTTTCATATGGACCAAGTATGTTTTGGTGTGAGCTGGCATCTCCATATGACACTGTGCTGAGTGATTTGGATGGAGCTGTTCACTTGTGTGACTCAGGTTTCACAACTTGACCCTTGGCCATGCAGTGAGGACATGGTGTGACCAGCATGCTCCTCCATTTCCCAAAGCAGAGTGCTCTCAGACTGCCCTGATGTCACTAGGATCTAGGTGCTCCAGCATGTTTTTGCTGTAACTCTTATCCTTGCCACTAGGAATCTTCATGTGATTAAATAACATACTGTGTTTAGGGCCAAAATGTCCAGAAAGGAGCAGCCCATCTGAAAAGTAGTGATTGTGAGGACAAGACACACTTCCACTCTCCCTCTACTAATCCATAAACTAGCCAAAGAGCCTCTGAAGCTGTCATACAGGGCATTGCATTTTCTAAGAACTTTTAATGGCTTTTATAATTTGGAAACAGAAATCCCAATTTCATAAAACACATCTCTCACAAAATACATTCTTCAAAATTACTTCACACTAGTATGAAAATCCCCACCTCCACTTTTGGATCATGGTGTTTCCTTCTTGTCCAGGTGCACCTACTCATGCCTGCTAAAAATAGTAGACAAATGGCTACATCTAAGTCTTAGAAGGAATTCAACCTTGCAATTAACTGACTTCACAGCAAATGGAGAAGAAAGAGGCAATGTCAACTTTCATTGATGACATTCAGCACTCATTGTAGTCCTGAAAGTGCTTACATGATTTCCTGTGTCTACTACCATTCCAGAGAAGTGTTTCTCCAGTCTTTTCCTTCTCTAATTCTTGGAGGAAGGGGACAGATGAAGCACAGGACATGTATCTTTCCTTTAGTCTACACAGGAGTAATTGTGTGGTGGTTTGACCCTGCCTGAAGGCCAGACTCCCACCAAAGCCACTCTATCACTCCCCTCTTAGCTGGACAGGGGAGAAAATACATGTTGAGAGGCTTCGGAGTCGAGATAAGGACAGGGAGAGATCATTCTGCAATTAGTGTCATGGGCAAAACAGACTCAACACAGAAGAAAAGCAAGAAAACTCTCTAATTTATTGTAATAATAATAAAACACACAGAGAGAAACCAGAGTCAGATAATGAGAAGTACAAACAGCTCTTAAAAAACCACCCCCTATTCTTTGCAGACTTCACTCTATTCATAATGTTTCTCTTCCCCAGGATGGAAATGGGGAAAGCGGGGGAAATGGGGAATGGAGGCTTCAGTCTTCGGTCAGTTCCTCATGAGTTGTTCTCCTTCTTGGGGAATGGAGCATTTCTCACACTCTTTCCCTGTTCCAGGGTGGG
>VXBZ01007897.1:87053-115938 GCA_013399135.1 Heliornis fulica | reverse complement strand
CCTTCTCTGGTGGCAAAATGTGGCTGTTTGCATTTTTCTCTCTCTAAAATGTGATTCCCAGGCCTGGCCTTGTCAGTAACAGGGTTTGGGAGTTTGGTCTTGGAAGCCCAGCTGGGATTTGCTTTGTTGGAACCCTAAGAAGCCTCTAGTTGATTCTTAAGGAAGGCACATTGCGAACTCACCATTAATTGTGAAAAGATTTCACAAAGAGTTGGAGGAAATGTCAAGTTCTTCTTTTCTTCAAGTCAAGAGCATGAGAGGAGCAGTGTGAGGGGGTTTGGATGTTCACAAGTGAACCATCCCAGGAAGTCACAAGGGGTTCCCTCCCAAGCAAGAGTCCCTGCAGACAGGAAGAGTAAACATAGGTCCGGCTTCCTGCTTCCTAGAAAACAATAAAAAAGGTCAACATGACCAAGGCAAGACAGGACACAAACTGTCAGGACAGGAGAAGCTTGAAACTCATGACTTCAATCAACAAGAGCAAAGTTTCATTCCCACCTCTACTTACAGTAGAAGAGGAACAAGTCCTGCTTGGGGGAGGCTTGGGGCTGAACATCTCTCTTCAGATTAGGACCAACACTATCAGAATAATTACTCACGTGTTAGTGACCACTAACCATCTTCACAGAAAACTCTGAGCAGATTAAAGGTGAGCACAAAGCCTCAGGAGGAAGGGGCCCAATTGGCATTCTTGATAATCCTTACAGTCACAGGGGGAAGCCCTGAAAGAAGCAGATACATTTGTCAGACCAGTGTCTGACTGCACAACTGGGATCACTGAAAGGATTCAGCATCCTTCCCTGTGTGGTCTTGTCTGACTATGAGCAAGGACTGCTGAGAAGGGGCTTAACCTTTGGACAAAGAGAGAGAGAAAAAAACTTTGTGGCCATGTTTGTTGAACTGCTGAGATCTTTACACTAGATTCACCAGGGAACAGGGGATAAAGTCCAGAGGTGAAAGTGAAGCTGCAAAAGGAAGAGGTATGCAAGGGAGAAGGGTCCCAGGGGGACTTTTGTATTCCTGTTCAGAGGGGAAGTTCATTCAGAGGCTTTCTTCTACTGCTTATACAGAGCCCATGAGCAAAACCTGGACATCAGAAGGACTCACAAGTCCAGGCACAGTGGCAGAGAGGGCTAGAACAGGACTGGAATGGTGGTGACATAGTAGGATGCTGCACACACAATTGAATCACAGAACGTCAGGAGTTGGAAGGGACCTCGAAAGATCATCTAGTCCAACCCCCTGCCTCAGCAGGATCACCTGGATTAAATCACACAGGAACACGTACAAATTGGTGTTGAATGTTTCCAGAGAAGGAGACTCCACAACCACTCTGGGCAGCCTGTTCCAGTGCTCCATCACCCTCACAGTGAAAAAGTTTTGCTTTACATTCACATGGAACCTCCTATGTTCCAGCTTGGACCCCTTGCCCCTTGTCCTATGGTTCTGGATGAGTACAGGCTTATCAGGAAAGACAGTCAGGGAAGAAGTTGTGCTCTGTGCTGAGAAGCTCTTTTACTGCATAGATCTCTAGTACAAAACTGGAAGTGGGCCTCTAGTGAGGAAAGCACAAGCAAAGAATGCTTGGGTGCTGAAGTGGGACCTGTTGCCATTTCCCTTAGAAAGCAGACAGCTGTCCTGGACATGCTTCTCCTTGATGGCAGCTTCCCAGGGGATCCGTGTCCCTATTGCCCCCCTGTATTGACTGTCCACTTGGAGGTCAATTACAGAGACAGTGGCAAAATCCCTCTCAGTACTGTGAGACAGATAGTATGACCAAGAGCAGCAGGCACAATTTGTTTGTTAGACAATCAAGTTGGACATTAGGAAAAACAGTAGAAAAATAGTGTAGTGCTGGGTCAGGCTGTCCAGAGAGGAAAAAAGCCAGAAAAGAAACGTAACAGAGCAGACTGGGCAGTAGCAGTGCTCCTCCTCTGAGCAGGAGGCTGGGCTAGGTGATCACAAGGGCTTCTTTCCATCCAACATTTCTGTGGCTTTGCAATTGCTCTCTCCTTATTTGTTTTCCTGTCTGAGAAGCTAAGCTGCTAGAGCAAGATCTAACCTTCAGCATGCCTGGGAGAGGTTTTGCCAAAATGTCACCAGGCCAGATCTGTTAGGGGAAGATACGTTATCATTGTCAGCGTTCTTGGGGAAGACAGAAAAGTAACGATGCATTTATTTTAATATTAAAGTATACCCCCTGCCTAGCAAAACTCATGCATGAACGGACAGTGAGAACTGTGCTTTAGGAAGTAGCAAACAGACTGTTCAGCACTTGGTTGACAACCCCAAGGCAGTCTAGGTTCCTCAGGACCAATGATTATTGGGCTTCAGATACAGGTTAAATGTTGCTGTGATGTACTGTCTGGATGGGTTGATCAGGAAGGTTGTTCAACAAGGCCAGCTGCAATGTCCTGCATCTGGATTGGGACAATCCTCAATATCAATGCAGAATGGGTGATGAATGGATGGAGATCAGCCCTGAGATCAGATGGGATGGGGGTGCTAGTGGAAAAAAATTGGACATGACTCAGCAGTGTGCACTTGCAGCCCAGAAACCCAACTGTATCCTGGGCCGCAACAAAAGAAGAGTAGCCAGCAAGTCAAGGGAGGTGATTCTGCCCCTCTATTCTGCTGTGCTGAGACCTCACCCGGAGTACTGTGCCCAGCTCTGGGGTTCCCGATACAAGAAAGACATGGAGCTGTTGGAGCAAGTCCAGGCAAGGTCCATAAAGATGACCCAGGGGGCTGGAGCTCCTAGCCTGAGAGAGTTGGGCTTGTTTAGCCTGGAGAAGAGAGGCTCCAGGGAGACCTTAGAGTGGCCTTTCAGTACCTGAAGGGGGGCTATGGAAAAGCTGGAGAGGGACTGGTTACAAGGGTAGGTAGTGACAAGGGGGCAATTGTCTTTAGCAGAAGGAGGACAGATTTAGATTAAATATACAGAAGAAATTATTCCCTGTGAGGGTGGTGAGGCCCTGACACAGGCTGCCCAGAGAAGCTGTGGCTGCCCCCTCCCTGGCAGTGTCCAAGGCCAGGTTGGATGGGGCTTTGGGCAACCTGGGATAGTGGAGGGTGTCCCTGCCCATGGCAGAAGGTTGGGAATAGATGGGCTTTGAGGTCCCTTCCAACCCAAACCAGTCTGGGATTCTATTACTCAAGTGAGATCACAGGCTTTTAATCAGAGAGCTGTGTTTTTCAACTGAACATGTTTACAGCATAGGAATAAATGAAAAATAAATAAACAAAGCAATTACCTTTTTGCTTTGATCAGGAAAAAAAAAATAACTCCATCCACCATGCCAGAAATAAGAATCTTGAGCCCATAAAAAAAGGAATTTTTGTCACGGAAAAGATAATCGTTTTTTCTTTCAAACTAAATTGAGCTGTAAAGCCAGCAGTTATTATAAAAGATTCCCTCCTTTAAAAAACCACACTGTATGACTCCAAAATTTCAGCTCAGTAAACACCATTTTCACCTTTTTTTTTTTTTGTAGAAAAACAAAGTATATTTTGAAGTGATAATTTTTTCACTCCAAAAACTTTTTTCTCCAAAAATAACTCCAAAGAGCAAACCACTGAAATCTGTATCAATTTAAGAAATACATTTCACTAACACACTCTTTTCTAGAGACAGCTGTTCAACAAATGTTTTTAACAGCTCTCATGGAACCTAGATGGGGAGTTGTGAGGAAATACATTTCATCTTTATGTTGTGATCAGGACAGTTTAATTGTTAGAAAGCTTTAGCTACAACATGTATGTCATCTCCATCAGGAGACAGAAGTTGAGGTATCCTACCCTTTCTGGTTTACGTGGTCACTAAAGCAACGTAAAAGTGGCCAAATTAAATTATGGGAGACAGATCTTATGGATAGGATAAAGCTTATGCATAGAGTCTCTCCTTTCNTTTCTTTTCTTTTCTTTTCTTTTCTTTTCTTTTCTTTTCTTTTCTTTTCTTTTCTTTTCTTTTCTTTTCTTTTCTTTTCTTTTCTTTTCTTTTCTTTTTTTCTTTTCTTCTTTCAGAAGCTACACCCTATTCTTTTTCAATATGTAACTACATGGCTATTAAATGCAGTGGTAACCACTTGCAAGAAAACATTTGCTTCTTTAATGCCCATCTTCCCTTTTGTGTCAGTATGGGAGAGTAAGAGCAGAGTGAATGTCTTATCAAGGAGAAGAATCTTTTTAAATAGAGTTCACCAACTTTTACAGGGCTATAATTAAAAGATATTTTAAAGGAATATTTACTTTACACTTTCTGTTCATGATCTGTTTGTCCTATGCTGCACTCTGAGATCAAAATGCAACATAGGCAGAAAGATCTACCACAGTCCCTTCCACCTCAGTGAAAGATGTCTGTCGCTTGCTTTTATTTCCCAGCCACTGCCATTTCAGCAGAGTGCCTTTATGGGATAATCAAAAGAAAACATCCCGGAAATTTCTGACATAACTTCACTATTTTTTTTTTCCCCCTCCATCTCAAACAAGGGCCAGATGCACACTTGGAGACTGAGGCATAGAGAGGGGCTTTTTGGTTATTTAATTACAGTTTTTAAATAATGTGAGAAAGCTTAACTGATCCTAAATAGTGGTAGCAGTTGACAAATTACAAGAGCACTCCATGCCCACAGAAATCCTAATGCTGCAAGGAAAGCACAGGCAATCAACATTAGTTTGTAATCAGTTGCATTTCAAAGACATAGTTTTTCCAAGTGCCTTTGTGCATGTGGGATTACTATAATCTTTGAAGTCTAAATCATTTTTAAGATCTGGCTGGGGGCAAATTAGATAAGAAGGTGGCTGAGCAATTAAATTAATACTTTGGAAAGCTCATATGGTTATAAGATCCAAGCACTTACCCTGATAAAATACTGCCAACACTTTAAAACAAGGTGTACCCACTTATTTTTTACCTATAAATTTTGCTGATGACAGATTTAGTAGGTGCATGATTCAGTGCTTATCATGGGTAATGTGATTCATCCAAGTTTCTGAAGAGCTGTCCGAGACGAAGGCTCCAGTGAAGACTCTAGCACTGCGAATCAACTTCCACGGGACTCAGCCTCACTCACAGTGCAGCTTGGAGAGCTTGTTGAGTTGAGGCTTGATGCTTCTTTCCAGCTCAGCCCACTGAAACAAGCACCAAAAACATCTGTTTGAGGTGGTGCCAGACCCATCAAGTCCCACACATGATCACAGGACTCATTTCAGTACTCCCCTTCCCACCCACCGGCCAGGGCCTCTGAGAAGCTCTGCCTGCTGCCTGCCTTCCCGGGGCAGGGGGGGCTGCACCACAGCAGGGACAGACACCGCTCAGAGACAGATGCTCCAGCAGCAGCCTCTCCCACGGCACACGGCTTCCCCATGCCATCTTCGTCACGTTGTCTGGCATGCTCATCACATGTCTTCATCGCTTGATTAGATGCCTGCTCTCATCAGTGAGCCCGGTACATGACTCCGGCACAGGACTTTGCTAACTCAAGAGGTCTCTTGTGATGGACTGCCAGATCCTGTCTCTGCATCTCCTTTTAGATGACGTGGGTTTGGACTGTCAATCACTCATGCTGACAAAGAAATCAATTCTCTCCACAGAGCCAAGCGGTTTTGTAAAATGCATTCTGAATCATATCAACCAGATGCCTTCATAAAGCTGCATTTGTTACTGAAACTTGATAAAAAAAAAAAAGGAGTTGTAAAGTCAAGTATATCTTGAACTTTAAACCTCTTGAAAAGTCAGCTAACTGTATGGAGCAATGGTGGTCACCTGAAAAGATGGTGTTTTTCCAGCCTGTGTGTATAATCTTCATTTCAGTGAGGAAATTCAGCAAAAGTAGTCTCATTCTTTAAGGGGAAAAAAAAAAAAGTCTCATCTGTGTTTGTGAGAAGGAAGAGCCAAATCATTATGCAGACTCCTTTCACACAACCTTTGGGAACTGAGCCCCATTTGAGCAGCAGGCATTCAATGTGACCCACTGTGATTCACTCTAAGGGTAGTTAGATACCTGCATTCTTTTGAAAATGCTGTTATTACGTGATAGTTCACCTCTTTGAATATTATTAGAAGTCTGCCGTGGTTTGCCTATCGTGTGCACATGGTTACAGTGAGCCATTATTGCCATTTCCTAGACCTGGAAAAGGAGTTACCTAGGAATTGAATCTTTTTCCCAAGTAAACATCCAGGAACTGTCCCACTGGGTAAGAGCAAAGATCCACTTAACCCTGTCCTGAGTGGTGTCAGCAATGGACACTTAGGACAAGGCTGTAAGAAGCATGTCTTGAGTTGTATTTCTCCTGTTTTGATTTCACAGCTGCTAAAACAGACAGTGTATGGACTTCTTGAGACTGAGTTGCATCAAGCAGACAGTGTTCAACAGCCATCAACCAAGAAGTGAAATATTGGCTGGGAGTGAATCAGATCAAAATTTTTAACCTCCTGCCTTGTAGGTTGGATCCTTGTAAGGGATGTCTGATGCCTGGAATCAGGTTCACCTTAAGGCTGAAATCTCCTGGAGACGAAAGCATGAAATAATTACCACCTGAGAATTTGGAGACAGAACTCAGCCTGGCTTCAGGGACACAAGGTTTCTCTCTCACAGATTTAGATCCTCCATCTGGAACATGGATCTACCAAGGTGAACAGAAGTGTTACAAAACCCCACAGAGCCAGCTGTGCGGTTAAGTTTGATATCTATGAGACAGAGCAATGTGAATCACCTATCCCCATCATTACCTTCAACACAGCCTATAAGAGGAATCACTGGGAGTTTTCAAGAGCACTTCAAGGTTTGTTTTGCTGCAGTGTCTGTCGCAGAGGACTGCATTTTCCATTGTAATGTGCTGCTTTAGAAGTAATCCCATTGAGGTTAAAATTCCTTACATTATTGTGGCATTATAATTTTAATAAATATTTTCCTTGCTGGTTACAGATTTCCCTCGTTCTCTGTGCAACCAAAGCAAAGGAAGGAGTTGCTGCAAGCAATGTTAGCTAACAACTGAAAGAATCAACCAATTCACCTGCCGGGCATCGCTCGCTCGCTCACCAGGTTGGCTTTCACTTAACCTAAAACATCCACCAGTGATTAACGATACTTGACTTGCCCACTACAAAGAAGCACACTCCTGAGAAATTAGTTGTAGCTGGTAGGATGTTTGTGTCAGCTGAAGGGGTAGGTATTGAAGCTCCTTCAAAGAAAAGCAATGCCTTCACTTAGAGAAAAAAAAAAAAAGACGGAAAAACACAGGGTGAGAAACAGAGGACAAGTGGGAATGACACTGCAGCAGCACAGCTCCTTGGAAGCTGGAGGAGGTTACAGGAGCGTCTCTGGCTTAGCAAGTCAATGCTGCAAAGTGCTAAGAGTCTCCACTCCTGCTGGAGTTAATAGATGCCCAAAATCCTGAAGGAGGAGAAATATTTCTAAACTAAAAACTCTTTTACTCAGCTCTTTCTTTTTTGCTGAAGCAAAAAATCACTGAGTTCAAAATCAGTGAAAAGCTGATCCAATAGCTTATGCAAGTGAGTTTCTTGCCAAAAGAAGGAGTGCTGGAACAAATGAATAACTTAAGGAAAAATGGGAATACAGTGGGAGCATCTAAAATTATTTAACAATATGATTTCTTTTTCTAAACTAGAGGACTGAAACATACATTCATATTTTCAAAATGAAAAGCAAAGCCTTATTGTCATCTTGGCTGTTATTAAGCAGTTACATTTATTTCAAAAGAAACAACAACAAAATAAAAAAGTAAAGGTTATGTTTATACAGCACAATGCAGTGTCATAAGAATGCCCAGAGTAGCCCTAGACACAGGCACTGGAGAAGGCTGTTGCCAAGTGGGCAAGGAGACTGTCAATGTAAATATAACCTGTTGCCACTTAGGCAGGGCAGTGATCCAAGGCAGGGTCATGGTGTGATGTCCAGGGCCCTTACAGAATCGGCATTAGCTTATAGACAACTGGTGTGAAAATTTCTGGATGTCACTGCCCTTTTCTATGTAATCCCCAAGGTGGTTTTGTTTGCCTAGAAATTTTGTCTAAACCTCTTTCTGGTTTATAGAGGGTTTTGAGCAGTCTTCCAGATATTGTGTTTGTTTTTTCTCTTCACCATTATATTCCTCATATACTTAATTCAACACTGAAAGGGGATGAGCTCATAAAATGCAACTAATGCCTGTCCAAGCTAAAAATCTGTGGGTATTTCCAAAACAAGCAAATAGGAGAAGTATCAAATGAGTGTATTTAGCCTCTTGTGACAATCCACACAGGTCATAAACTGCATGTCAGCAGTCCCTGTGGGAGTACTGGCCAGGAAGAAGCCAAATCCACTTTGGCTATATAGACCTTCACCTTGACAGGCGCCTTTTTCATCTCCATCTTCAATGTAAATTCCCAAAGGCTGCTAGCACAAACCTATAAATAGTGAGTCACTAAGTGAACTTCTTCAAAAAAACATCAGCATCTCAGAAAACACAACAGGAGGGGATTGATTTGTGTGATCACTTTGCAGCTTTCCTTGGTAACAAAGTTAACCTGTTTGGGGCCTCCATCCCTTGGGAAGCCTTATCAGGGTATCGCGTGCCAGTCATGGCACTGATATCTATTGGAAGACACATGGGTGCTCAAGATTTTAACAGAGAAGATTGTTGAAATAAAGCTGCCTTAGACACGGGACAATATGAGAGGTTGCAATGGGTGGATGAGCTAAGGGAGGCCAACACAAAGGTAAATTTGTCATATACACGTGCATATTTCTAGCACAATTTTTATAATATTTCTGTGAAAGATAGGCATATTTTTTCAAGACAGTCCATGACTTCACACAGGGGTTTGCCTTTTCTTGCTCTTTCCCTTTCTTTTTTGATCTTAACAAGCAAAACTGCTATGAGCAGTCTCTTTCCCCTGTAAGACTCCACTTGCCTTGTCCCAAATACTGAAATCCTGAAATACCTTGGTTAGAGGCTGGAGGAGGAGTAACAATGATGGCAAGACTCGAGGCAAATTATCCTAATTACATGAATGTATTTCCCCTTCTGCTAGACCTGAGGTCCTCTGAAAGCCACCAGCATATGTACAAAACCTCACCAACAACCAACCTGTGCAGTCATCCCACCTCATTTGGGAGTGCTGTAGACTTACTGATCAGGCATATCTCCAGCCTCTTCCTTTTCTCACTTTTTGCAGTTAAATTCATTTGTAACTGGCAATATTCATTTCCCCCTTGGAGATGACAATGCAATTGCTGGAGAAAATAAAAACAGCACTGAAAAGAATGGCGTCGAGAAGCCACCAACATTGAAAGTCACAGACATGACAGAAAGGTAGCTGGGTCATGCTTTTAGGAGGAAAGTAAAAAAACAGTGGGGTTTTCATGAACTGTGGAAAACAGCTGCATACCTACCAGCTGAGGGCACATTGTGAGGCAAGGAGTCATCAACACTAACCCTCCAGATGTTTGTCCTCCAGTCATGTTTACTCTTGTGTGTTTTCCTTCTGTTTGTAGCAGTGTCCAGACTGCTACAGGCTACTCAAATGTTTCCTTCATGCATCTTCCTATTTCCACAAGATCACTTTGGTGGAGGAATTTCCCCTCTCAGCAAAAGTAAACTGTACCAGGAAAACCAGATGGAGAAAGTAAATCATTAATTCATGACTTAGAAGATACATTTTTATGATTGGACTTTGTAACACCCCACACTTATTTTTCATTTATTTTTTCATGACATTTATGAGCAGATAGGAAAATAAAATTAGAAACAGGAGATTCCTCAAAGCAGCAGAATGCTGTCCTCAGTCTTCTTCTACCAGCAGCAGCCCCAGGTAAAGCTGTTCCTGCTCTCCCATATTCTCAGCACCCTGACGCTGCTGGGGACCAGGGCTGCTTGGTGGGCGAAGGAGGGGTCAGAGTGGGCATTTGGAGACAGCAATATATTTACTCAGCTGAGCAACAGCAGAGCCATGTACCTGGTGTCCGACAGCAGGTGACCTTTCCTTCCCCAAGCTCCTCTGCCAGCCCCGATGGTGGAGAGGCAGTGGTCTTACTAGCATGACGTAAGCACACCTGACACATTAAGGTGCCTGCCTGCTCCCAGCATCTGGCAATGCTTAGGAAGGGAGGCAGGATTTTCACCCTCCTGTGCCCTGTCCGTGTTCAGCGCTTCACACGGATACACCCGTGGTGCCCTGCACGCAAGCGCCGCAGCCTCTTGCTGGCAGGGGCCTGGCAGCCAGAATCTGGGGGAGAGCCAAGCGCCCTGGGCTGCGGGAGGTGTCCAGTCAGCCTGTCACAGCTCCGCAGCAGGCACAGGGCCACCCCCTTGCGAAAAGCCCCTGATCCCCCCTGAGCCAGGGGAGGAAAGGCCTGATGAGAAATACTGCTTTGCACACTGCACCAAGGTGGAGAGCCTCTCCATCTCCGACGCTGAGTAATTCCCACAGCGGAGGAAAGTGTGTGCTCTCTCTTCTGCTCCCACGACTCCTCTAACAGCTTCTCAGGGAAAGTTCTTTGTGTACCTCCAAGAGCTCCGGGTAGCCCTTCTGGTTGGTTTTGTTTTATGGACTTCTGTGCATCAGAGCTATTAATCACCTGATTCATCGGTAATGATGACACAGAGACAAGGTTATGAAAGTACACACGGTCTGGAAACTGGATCTGATTATTGGGTTTGTTTGTAGAACTGCTCAGATTGTGGGAAGGGTGACAGACTCTAAGAGGGCAAATTAATTTTTTTTAAGTCAGATGAAGCGGCTGCTGCCTTTAGTTAATTGCCAACTCTGTTTTTTGGTACTAAACAGAAAACAAATTCTATTCTATTCCCTATAATGAGCCAATTCCAATTAGGGTAATTGCCACGGGATAATTGTAGAGTACCTATGGTTAATTAGGGCTCCAATGTGTGTTTACAACACTCCAGAGATGTAAATATTTTATGATAAGCACAGCTTCATACATCGTTACCACTTAATTTAATATATTACATCATTGTTATTAGGAGGGTGGGAGAGGAAAGAGACAAAACCTCGACATGTGATCACAAAAGCTGCAACTGGCTCATTCCCGAGCAGTCAACCCCCCCCTCTGTGACAATGTCATTATGCTGAAAGATTTCCCCTTTTTTTTAGGTCATCTTACATTCACTCAGCATGAAAAACAAGTGCACCATCATCAGCGCTGGGCTTTGAACTTCTCTGAGCTTGATGGCAAGGAGAAAAGCAAAGGAAGCTGGGAGATGGTCCTGAGCCCTACCCTCCTTGTACAGCCCCATCTCTCCAGGGAGCTGTGCTGGTAGCACAGCGGGCACCCACATCCTCACTCCACTGAAAAACACTGCACAAAACACAAGGAATCTTACCGGGATGGAACAGAGAAAGAGTAGTAATTATCTGCAAGTTTTACTTGGTATGAAATGTTGTTGTGTGCTGGTCTCCTTGGAAGTGTGAATGGTTTTCATTTAGTCATTATTTAATCAAAAATGTGACATCATGAGCGGGAAGAGAGAGTGAAAGCTTCAACTTTTGGAGAAATGCACAGGAAACTCCACCTGCAATCACAACTGTGATCGGGAATATGAAACCCACAGAAACCATTGGTTTGCTGACTGGCCCCTCAAAAAAACCTTCTATGTGCAGAAATTAACATTTAATAGAACAAAGAAGGTTCCCCAGAGCGTGTCCATGTGTGGAGCGTGAACAAGTGATTTAGTTTGCCAGTTGTGTTGTGTAACACTTGACCCCTGGGCTGCAACGAAATAAAGTCTGGCCAGCAGTTGGAGAGAAGTGATTCTTCCTCTCTGCTCTGCTCTGCTCTGCTCTGCTCTGCTCTGCTCTGCTTTGCTCTGCTCTGCTCTGGTGAGACCCCATCTGGAGTCTCACACAAGAAAGACATGGACGTCTTGGAGTGGGTCTAGGATGGTCACAAGGTTGGCAAGAGGGCTGGAACACCTCTCCTATGAAAACAGGCTGAGAGAATTGGGGTTGTTCAGCCTGGAGAAAAGGCAGCTCCGTGGAGACCTTATTGCAGCCTGCCAGTACCTGAAGGGAAAACTGGAGAGGAACTGGTTACAAGGGCAGGTACCAATAGGACAAGGAGCAGTGATTTTAAACTAAAGAAAGGTAGGTTTAGATTAGACATTAGGAAGTTCTTCACTATGAGTATGGTGAGACATTGGAAGAGGTTGCCCAGAGAGGTGGTGGAGGCCCCATACCTGGAGACACTCAAGGTCAGGTTTGATGAAGCTCTGAGCAACCTGATCTAGTGAAGGTGTCCCTGCTTACTACAGAGGGATTGGACTAGATGACCTTTAAAGGTCCCTTCAAACCTAACACATTCTATGATCTGTTAAAGCCTTTCCTTAAACTTACAATTCAGAATCCCCAAGCCCAACAATAGAGAAATTTAAAACAATCGGTTTCTTCCTCTTCACTATGCAGGAAAATCCCAGTGTCTAATGTGGTTTTGGTGGGAACATTCATTGTAGTTTCCAGCTTTATCAGTAATTTATGATGGAATAATCTCATTCATAAAGAAAAGTTTAGTTTTAGCCAAAATCTTAGTCTGTAACCTTTCTCACAAAACAAGCCCTAGCCCCGGCAGCTGAGTTAATAACTCTGCTAGTCTCCTGCAAGATAACCTCCCATTCATGAGACATTGGAGACAACTGCAGATCTTTTTCTACACTTAAAATCTTCTAGTCTTTGACTAATACCACAAATAATTTGAAAATGTTGTCCTCATATACCTCTGGTGTCCTTTGGAAGGGAAAACAAGGTTTGCAGCACAACTGGGGAGATCTTCTTGGTATGCCGTGCCAATACTAATGGGCATTTTTCCTGCTGATCATCTTCCATTGAGTTCAAGCCAGGACAACGAACCCAATGTATATTATTAACATAAAATCCTTGAGTGAGCCCCATTTTCAGTGTAGAAGCAGGAAAAGAGTGGGAGCACTGCAAGAAACTTATATCTCCTCTAGAGACAGCTGCAGTACACTTCTTGACCCAGAAGTGTGGCAGTGACTCCAGGTCCTCTATTTAGACACAGCCTCTGGGTCTATCCCAAATATGAATCACTGCTGGTGACAAAAGCACAAGCCCGTGTGCATTCCCTGGCTTGTTACCACCCTCTGATCCCTCGTGAAGGGTTATTTCAGAATTATTTCACAACCCTTATATATAGCATAATCACGCTTACAGTTCTGTTGGTTGTGAAGAAACCTTCTAAAGCATGGAACGTTTTAAAGTGGTACTATACCATTAGCCACAGGCAACCTGAAGCAGAGTTATTCCAGGCTTTGTGGTGCCCTGATCATCTTAGAAACACCAAATGAGGACAATTTATATGAAAACATTTTTGTTGCCTCCTAGTTAATGATAGTAACAAACTTTGAGCTGATTTGGAGTTCTGCTCATTTTCAAAAACCTGATATATCACACATGTTTTCTAGATAGCTGCCAAAGGCTACAGCCCACCTTTGTCGGTGTTGTCATCTGAGTCAAGACTGTCTTCAAGATTTTAAGAGACTCTGAAGATTGACATTGTGGGACGGCATTAAAACTCATTAAATCATGGACTGTATTACATTTTTTAATTACTGCGTGCATTTATGGTATTCAAACCATGATGGAGAATCCACTGTGGAAGTTGTAGTATTCCTCTGCTTTGTATTTTAGGGTGTGGGTTGTTTTTTTTTTTTAAAAAAAGAAGTATTTTCAAAAATGCAGCTGACATTGCTGCCAGCTTTCTATTGCACTTGATCCAGAGATCTTGCATGTAATTACACTCTGATTTGCTTCCAGGACTTGACTGAAGGCCAGCTGAGATGCTGGCATTCTTCACTACTTGCATATTGGGAAGAGGCAAGGGCAAAGAAATCACCGTCATTTCAGCAGCTTTTTCCAGAGCCGGGCAGGAGCGGTGGCGTTCAGCGGGGTAAAACTCATCGCAGGAGCGGCGTGCTGCTGCAGGAAGCCAGAGGTCAGGCAGGGGTATCACGGCTGAGACATCCCAGGAACTGGACAGTAAGTGAGACAGAGCCCCAGAGAGCAGATCCCTGCAATCGCCCAGAGCCTTCCCAGAGTGCCACCACAGCTGGACGCGTCATCAAGGACACGCTGGTCTTCCGCAAAGCGTGGCAGCGCAGGAAACAGCCTGCCCCTTTCTTTTTCCTTCCTTGTGGCTTCACACCTTGCACAAAACGTGAATCTCAGCTTCAGCATCTGGAGGGATCTGATGAGATCAGCATCTCCTGCCTGCAGACAGTAGCAACTGGGTGACATGTGTTTTATTTTCGACGCCAAAGAAAACAAACATCGGCATTAAACACTACAGCTCCATCTTGAACAAGATTAAGCAAAGTTACCTGACACTCATGTTTTTCGTTTCAACTCATTAAAAATTCAACATTAGTTGTTTACCGAAAATAAAGTCTTATTTAAATATGCAAGTGATAAGTGATTCATTTCAGAGCTAGAACTAACAATTCTTAGAAGAAATCCGGAAGCTCATAAAGATAAAATCCACCTGATCTAATCACATTTCCCTTTCTTGAATTCATCCTGCTTTTAATAGCTTAAATCACCTCTGAAGGGGAAAAATAATCAATCCACTCATGTCTTTGTGGCAAAGCAGAATTATTTTTAGATTGCACTTTGTGGCTAAAGCTATAACATGTTGTGTGGCTCCAAGAAAGCACTCCAAAAATGTGACAGCACACAGGTCTGCCTCAGCAAATTTATCAGCTGCTCATTTCTGAAAAGGCAGGAGTAATCACAATGAACTGAACTTGTGAAGTGTATGCTTTAAATATTTTTTTATGGCTACACCAAAGATAAAGGCCAGTAAACAGTTGAAAAATTAGTTACAATCCCAGGAGGGTAACTGCTGTACAAAGTCAATCCTCTTAAAACATCGGGAGGAGGTAGATAATGGAATGACTGCTGGATAGAGACACTTTCAAAGGACTCTTAAAAATAGAGCAAGAAAAAATCTCAGGAAGGAAATCTTTACATGGTAAAGAAATGCTACAGAAGAGATTTGGAAACCAGTCAGCTGTCATTACTAATAAGCTATCAGATCTTAAGCCTTGGTAAATTTCTTTATAAAAGTGGGTCACAAGTGAACAAATGACACTTATTTGGAATATATAAAGGAGTAGAGGAGACAAGGAGAGCAAAACTATGAGTCTGATCCTGTTTTATTTCATCTCTGTGCTTAGAGCAATGCTAAAATATAAATGCAGGGGGCAATATGGTTTTAAGGTAGTTTTTAATTCTATTTGTAGGTGACTTTGAAAAGACCAGAAAAGGACAGACCTGGAGAAAACAAACTCAGCAAAATGCAAGCACTGTATGCTGTGCTCTCCTGGTCCATATAAGCCTGGTTGGTGGCTGTACCAATCCATCAACAACCCCCATCATGCACTATTTACTCTCCCAGAAAACACCCTGATCGGTCTCCAGTTCCTTTGGATGTGCCCAGGAGGAGCCAGTTCTTCACGAAAAGTTTCCATTTCATATCTGACTCTCTTTAGCACAATTTTCAGCTGCCCTTTCAGAGACATGCTCTGGAGGCATTACAGCTCTTCCAATCTCTTCTCTTAAAGGAAGCCAAGTTCATAAAACACACCTTTCTCCCCCAGGACAAGAGCTGTGGGAGAAGAGTTTTGACCATAGCAGGGCAGGCAATTACAGCTAAAGTGGAAAATATGGCCCATAGTGGACTTCCAATACAAGCTGCACCGACCCATTTTAATGAAAATGGGAGACAGCTGATGAATTACATAATCTCTGCACCTCCTACTGCCTGCATGGCTTAACTTGCCAAGCACTCATAGCTGTTGAGCTATTGTTTTCTGAAGAAAGAGTGTGGGTGAGTTTTATACTCCTTCATGCCGAGTGAAACATTCCCTTCACTCTCCCGCCCAAGTCATAATGTGCTCTGGCTGTGTTGTCAGATGGAGCAAATACTTCTTGTCTTCCAGCAGTCTTCCTATCTACACATATTTCTCAACTTTGCAGATGCTCTGTTGCATTTCAGAGCAGATGCCAGCATGGACATCTACAAGCATCACTTCATTATTTCTCAATTACACAAACTGTATTTCTGAAATCACTTGGTTAACTTTATTACATCCATGATTCTTTAAAAGGGTTTTTGATCCCTGCTGTCTTAGGTATCCAGCCTTTTAATAGGAAGCAACTTTATAAAATTAATTTCACAACAGGCTACAGCAGCAGCTGTATGTCTCAAAAGACTAAAAAAGGATGGGATGTTTTTCTCTCTACAGTAACAGCTTCAACAGAGAAATGCAGGACAACAGCATGTCAAAGCGTGGGCATGGCAGGCATTGCAATCATTCTTTTATTTTGAAAGAAACATTTACAATAGCACTTTAAAGAAAAAAAATCAATTTAATTCTTTGGTATTTTGATGACTGTTCTATACAGTCCAAAGACAGAAAAAAAGATTGGGTATGTGAACACGAGAGCATTGAAAAGTGTATTCATATAGACTTAGCAACTAGTGGAGAAGAAAGGTTTTCCTAAGGTAAAGACTCAAGAAAATGGAATCTCCATGAAATATGATCACATTAAGGAGCTGCAGTAGAGCCACTGTAAACTTTATAGTAACAAACTCACTTGGAATTATAAAAAGAGAAAACAAAATAAACGCCTCTCTTATCATAGATGACTGTTGGTATAACAGTAAATAGTCCACCTTAAAAGTTAAAGGAGAAGTGATTTAAAATCTGCTATGACCGTAGTAAAATAGGAGTTTTGTTGGTTATTTGCCACAGATGTACTTTTCTTGAGTTAAGGAGACTGTCTTGCTAGTGCATGATGGAATATGTCACAGAGAACTAAAACCTGTGGAGAAAAGCCCTAAACAACAACCAGGCGGATCATAAAGAGACCACATGATCCGTTTGTGTGAAGTTCAAGAGGAGTGATTTGTACTTGGGCCTAGCAGAAAATGCATGCTACAAAAACGAACCATTATACATTAATAGAACTATAGGTCGTATGGATCTGTTTAGGGAGCCACTAAACTCTGAAAATGGGGAAAACTGGGTAGCTACAGATGCTGAACTGCGTCATGACAAACGTGTGAACTATTTTCACCCTATTCATTCATAGTATGATGCAGTCAGGAACTGGAAACATCCTATGACAAGGGTTTCAGTCAAGCCAGCAAAACCAATTTTGTCCTTCCAGGCAAGAAGAGAATGTGGCCTAGAGCAGAGGGAGACAATCAGTACCAAAGAAAAAAAGCGAAGCCTTAGAAAGGGAAGTTCACAAAGCTACACTAAAATACTGTACACTTTATATATTCCGTAGCATTAGGGATGTCTATACCAAAGAATTTATTAGAATATTGAGGATACTTTTATTGAATTTACAAGTCCTAATGCAATTAGACTGTATTTTCTTTGTAACACCGATTACTTTTAACTGCCTATGCACAGGTATGAAATTCATATTAATGAATTGCATAATACTATGCATTCAGTACAAAATACGACCAACTCAATTCATATAATTTGCAATAGTTTGCCCATAAAAAAACCAACAACAACCAATTCATAAAAGTAAGGGGGAATTCCTGTTTCCATCAGACTTAATACTTTGCTGTTATTTCCAGTGCAGTCAAGATTTCCCCATGAAAGAGAACACATATAAACTCAGTTTGATTACTTGGCAGAGTCACACTGTAGTATCAGTATCTGTACCCATAGTTTTAAGGGGAAAAGAGACCTTCTGTCAGTCATTTTTAAAAAGTAGCTTGGATATTTTAGAAAGTAAATAAATCATTGAAGAAGCCAACTAAGATAGATCACAAAATCTTATTTTATTGAATTTCATCTTTGATAATCCAGTGATATATTTTTCTCCTGACATTATTATAAAAAGATTTCAACATTATCAATTTGCTACAAATCCCTTGTTGGAGTGAAGTTTTTATTGCCAGCACATTCAACTGATTGATGAGCTGACAGCTGTCAGCAGACTAATTCAGGTTTCATCAAATGAGAGGATAGAAGGCAATTCATAGGATTAGCTTTTGTCCTGGCTTCTGCAGGGACAGGGGTAATTTTCTTCCTAGCAGCTGGTCTAGTGCTGTGTTTCAGACTTAGGATGAGAACTGTTTTGATAACACAGTGATGTTTTAAGTTGTTGCCAAGTGGACAAGGACTTTTCTGCTTCTCACCCTACCCCACCAGTGAATAGGTGCACAAGGAGCTGGGAGGAGACATAGTCAGGACAGATGACCTGAACTGACCCAAGGGATATCCCATACCACATTACATCATGCTCAGCATAGAAAGCTGGGGAAAGAAGAAGGATGGTGTGGACATTTGGAGCGATGGTGTTTGTCTTGCCAAGTCACCGTTAGTTGTGATGGATCCCTGCTGTCCTGGGGATGGCTGAACACCTGCCTGCCTGTGGGACATGGGGAATGGTTTCCTTGTCTTAGTTTCTTTGTGTGTGCAGCATTTGCTTTACCTATTGGACTGTCTTTATCTCAATCCAGGATTTTTCTGACTTCTACTCCTCCAATTCTCTCCCCCTTCCCACCATGGGAAAGTGAGCAAGCAGCTGTGTGGGGACAAGCTGCTCGCTGGGGTTGGGGTTAAACCACAATGGCTTTAAATGATTCTTCTGGTGTTCTTATGTATCTCAGTATTTCTCAAGTGTATATTTGTGCTGCTGTGTGTGAGTCACTTGAATCTAATTCATCTTCCACTGTTCTTTTCCGTATTCCTGCAAGGACAAGTACAGACCTCTGTTCTGATATGAAATATGTAAGAGAAACTCCCTGATCTCAGCAGTGGCCGGCATGGGAATGACAGAAAGGAGTGAGTTCAACTACTTGAGCTCTAGTGCAGTGCCCAGGGAGGGTCAGTAATGAGCCAGACAGTCCAGCTGAAGGTAATCTGGTCTGAGCTTCTATTATGCTCTGTTTCACCTTTTCTATAGCTCACAACTTCTCCCCTATTAAGCAGCAAGCTAGACTAGAAGACACAACTAGATTAGATGCAACTTGATCTTATCCCTGACAGCACAGCTGAAATCACTGTAGTGACAGTGCAACTTAGGATGTCCCACCGAGCCCTGTCCTCAAAAACAGAATAAAATTTCAGACTAACTCCCAGCACTAAAAGACATCAGTAATAGAAGTGCCTGAGGTGCGTCAGCAAAAGGGATTAAATCTACAAAACCTGAAAGTAGTAAAACAGACAAACCTACTCCTCGTGTTACTCTCCAGGTAGACAACAGCAACTCCATGGGTCTTGCCACACTATCCTGTAAAATGCATTGAATTTTAGGCACTTTGTTACAAAGATTAGCAGAATTAAAATGATGAAAGACAGACGTGTATGTAGACTGACAGTCAAACAGGAGAAAAACGAGCCATAAAAATAAGCTTGTGGAGAGCATGGAGAGGAAAGGATCTACATTTTGGAGAGGGAACATAGGTAGGTTAAATACTACACAGAAGTATGCTTAAAATGCTAGTACTAGAACATGGAAAAGCATATTCAGTTTTAAAATAAGTCTAGCTTGTAACAGTCAATTCTGTCATTATCATAAATCAGTATCCAAAAGGAGCACTAAACACATTGCTCAAAACTCATTAAAGAAGGCATGTTTTGGTGACCCTGAAAAAACATTTAGAGTGGAGTTTCAGAAACACACAGGTAAAAATGATGACCCCACAGGATTAGTCATTGCTAATTCATCTAGTTCTGCTACATATCCCCAAAGTAGTATATAACATCCCTTACATTTTCTACAAGTCTGACATCATGTGATAAATACTACTGGAAACAAAATTAATGGATCAATTAGCCACCCGTAAGGTCCTTATTATCTGTATGCATTTTCAGCCTTTTATAAGAACATGAAAGCCATAAAAATGACAAGGCCCGTTTTATAGATATTTATGGGTAGCTGGTCCATCAAGAGAGAGAACTGCTCCCTGCCATCTGGGATGATACGGCTTACATTTAGCAAAACCTGGTGTTTATAACCTATATTGTTTATCTTCAATAAATAGATATTAATACTTTTCTTACAAATACCATGCACAAGATTGTGCATCATCAACAGTAACAACTTCTTTTATAGAAGTAATAGCTTTGTTAATAAAGTGTATTTTTTTATATCTTACATACATAAGTCTATATATATGTGTATGTGTACACCCATACAAATTTTATTTGATTTCTTCCCAAGAAAAGAACCATTTATGATGTCCAGTATAGAAATCAGCCACGTCAGACTATTTGCCCACTTGCTGTAAAATCAGTTTCTTAATTATCCTCTAACCTGTCTGAGTCATTATTTAAACACCACTTTACTGAGGAAAGCTGGTGTGTTCTCTTTTCTTTATTGTTCTTAATTTGATTTACTTTGGGGGGAGGGGGATGGGGGGAGGGGAGGGGGACTGTGACAGAGGGAGAGCTGGGAACAGGAATTGTGTGTTGATCCCAACTGAGCTGCACTAATTCTGGGCTCCTCTCGCTCACACTAGTTGCTGATGCCTGAAAACTGGCAAGCACAACTCGTTTCATCTATTCTACTACTTGAGTCACTTCGATAAAAATTAATAGAAGATGAAGACAAGCAAGGAAAATCAGCTGTTAAAATGCAGAGGGAAAGGGGCTGAATAGGCAAGTCTGTTTCTGACAGAACTCCGTGCAATCCTCAGTGGTTACTGGCTCAATCTACAGACAGAAAAGTATTTTCTTGGCAGGAATAATGGTCCTTTTGCCATCTTTCTTGCATTTACAGTGTCAAAACAATCAAGAAGCTATTTACAATTAGTACAACTTCTCAATTAGACCCTCTGATAAATATTCTCGACACATGCAAGACAATGGAGAGAACAGTCAAAGAGCCAAGAGGAAATCTGTCTGAAAAAGTCCCAAAATTAATATTAATACAATGTAAAATTATAGCGGCATCTGCCTCCTTGAGATGACTCCTTTTGTTTACTAGAGCTGTACCTGAGCAGTCCCAAGAGCTTGAAGAGGTGGAGTTGGCTCCTCCAGCTTCCCTGTCAGATGATCATTTTGCAGTCACTCCACAGCTGAAGTTTTTAAAACTGTCAGGTTGCATTAAAAAAAACAGATGGGTGTTTTATGCCTCCAGTTGCCTTTCGCTACAGCGCGACTCGTTGTATAATTTTCCAAACTGGGAATGATCAATGATTATGGCTGGGGGAGGGGAGGAGTTGGGAGGGTCTCAGAAGTGCTGTGGGCTCAGTGGCAAAAAAACAATGAGTGGTTTAAAAAGATAATAGGCAGAAATGACCATGGAATATTAAGACTGCCACCTCTCAGAGGACCCCTGATAAGGAAAACTGCTTAGAAAGCTCTTTGAAATTTTCCAGTGGTGGAGCAAACTGTTATTACTATTACAATTTCTCTTCCTCCCGCAAGTCGGATGGCTTAGTCACTGGGAGTCAAAATGACTCATGGGACGGGCATGTGTTCCTGCCTAATTGCAGGCATGGAGAAACCTCAGGAGATCCCTGGATTTAGTGAGGAAACTGAGGAAGTGATTGGTGTACCGGTGCTGTTGTGTTCACAGCACACCTTGCAGACCCCTGGAACAAAGTGAAGGGGATCAAAAACTTCTCCAGCAAAGCTCAGAGGCTTTGTTTCAACCACTGCACTCTCCTGAGGGCTTAACCAAAGCACCCAGAAGAGAGGAAACCCAGAGTGAGTGTCTCTCTTAGGACAGGTCCTCAGACATTTGTGCCAGGCTGAGCCACTCAGACACAAAAGGTAAAATTCTGAACACAGTCATTGGACTCAGCCTAGAGAACCCTCTAGGTGCTCAGATGATGTTCAGACAGAGATCCTGCTTTCATGACAAATGGACACAATAAGGAGGCCCAAACAATCCTTCTCATGGCTTTCCCAACTGACACATTATCATTTTTCCTGTCTAACAGACACACTGCACTGGTATGCATGTGCTGCCACCCCCATGCCAGCTTGGGCACGGTCCTTCTTCAAAGGGACCATCTCTCCCACTGGGAAAAACAACTTGGGAAGTGCCAGCTAACAGCCAAGCACAGAGGGTGACCTGAAAGAAGGAGATGACTAGGAGGTATTTCGGGAGACAGTGAGGGACCTTGTGCAGAGGTGATTCAGGTCCAACACCTGTACCCAGGCAGGCAAACAAATGAGACTTTCTTTGGCATTCACAGGTGCAACCCTTGGCAACTGTCAGCCAGAGCCAGCCAATACCCTGCGTGAATGCATAAATAAAATATGCCCTGCTCTTGCTAGCAACGATGTCAGCAAGTTATTGTTCTTTAGATGCTGGGTTAGCACTCATGCATGAGGAGCACAACACTGAGCAGAGGTTTCACCCTTGGCCAAGCTTATCCTTGCTCTGACTTCCCCGATAGAAGAGGACATACAGCAGGCATTAATAGCGCCTGCTATGTACAAGTGCTTTCTTTGACGGGCAGAAGAATGTAACTTATGTAAGAACAAGAAAACTCCAAGCCCTCTTGCAAACCAGTAAGTACATGGTGTGCTGAGACAAAGGCTGAAGGAAGAGAAGGCGGCAGGCATAGCTGGGATCTTCAGTGTCCTTGGCCATGCCTCTAACCTGTCCTTGACCATGCTTTTACACGCCAGTATAAGCTCAACACATCTGAAGAAATCTGCAGCCGCAAGGATGAGTGAAGCACAATGCCGGAGGAGCATAAGCCCTGACAGGGGTGTCCTGAGGGCACCCTGCAGGTACCTTGGAGAACCCCACGTCTTGGCTCACTTGTGGGCCGTCTGGGGGTGTGGACCTTGTGGGAGTTTGAGCTGACCTTCAGCTGTGCACAGGATGTACACACCGGCAAGCTCTGCTCCCATTCCCATAAGAAGATAGAGACAGGGAGGGAAAGGACACGTTTAAACTCCTCTGCAGGGGAGGAAGGGAGGATGCACGGTCCCGTGGGTACAAACGGGCTTTTCTGCAGGATTCCCACATCATAAAAGTGACTGTCATCGGCATTTTTATCACATGAGAGCTCTAATCCCAACAAGGAAATAAGCAGGGAACACCTTACTTTGCATTTTTCAGAGTAGGAATGGCTTGCCAAGAATATGCACATGAATAATTATTCAAGACAAAATACAGGATGCTTTGCCAAGTGCTACACATCAGGAAGCACTTTAAGCCACATGACCAAAAGGACTGGCATTCCTGGGTGCTTTCAGGATAGCAGGCTTTCCTATGCTTGAGCAGCTAAAATACATTGTTACATCTACAAAGGGATTGGCGAGGGTTGTTTTGCACTGTATTTCCTACACTTTGTCTGACAGATCATTTCTCACAAAGGCGTTGAGCTGGTCCAGGCATTTATACATACATGGGAAATGATAGCAGTTCAGTATTGCAAAGTGAATTCTGCCTCCCATGATTACCTGTATTGTTTGAAAGTTAAATTGATTGAGGGTAAGGAATGTAACTCACACTGTAATGTGGTTCTTCAAACACAAAGCTCATGCAGGTCTTCACCACCTTTCCTTTAAACAACAAAAGAATGTAAAGCCACCCAGAAGCAGTGCCTTTTTCCTCACGTGGCCAGCACAATGTTGAAAGAAAATAAAATTCACCAGAAATTAAAACGTTAAAGCTTTGAAAAGTTGTAAAGAGAGAAAGATAGGGAAGAACCCTTGCAGACACCTGCAAATGCCCATTTAATGTGTTTTATAGAGTAATATATTTTGAGCAAAACTTGAAATGTGATTTACTTCTAGGTCAACTGAACCCATCTAAAGTGTTAACCAAAAGTCTTTCTCATCTAAAAAGCCCACATGTCTGGGACATTTATATTCTCGTGAAGAATGCCCTGAGGAAGGACTCATGACGACAGGCACCTGACAGAACCATCTCCTCATGATTGGTCACTCTCAGGTTGGGAAGGCAGAGAAGTAGGGAGCAATGTGGCACCCGTGACCACTACCCTCTTCCTGCCAAGGCCAGAAAATGGTTGCAGTGGGGCGAGTTCATCTGTGGTATCACTGGCTATGAAGTGCCACTGCCTCAACCCACACCCTCAATGTCATGTCCACAGTGCTCCTTTTGATTACCAGAGGTAAGGAATCCTCAGGGAGGGTCCATATATCACTATGGGGAACTCGGTGACTTGAGAGTGCATTTCTAGCAACTGCCATCACAACCATTGCCAACATGCTGACACATGTAGAGATGCCTGTGAGACCTTCCTTTGTGAAGAGGAGCCTTGGAAGAAACCTGTGATGGGTCTGGCGATACCTGAGAGAAGAAGTTGTCCATTTGTCATTCTTCTGAACCTTTCATACTGGGGGAATTAAGGGAAAAAAAGCTTAAAAGTCTTAATCAGACCATCAGAAGGTCTCACAGGCATTTCTATACTGGTCAGGAAGGGTAAATACAAGGAACAGTGATTTTCTTCCTCTTTCAGCCTTTGCCATCATATTGAAACTAGAAAAATTACCTGTCCTACTGAACAGCCTCTTACATAGGGTCATTGGTGTTGCTGCATAAGGCACCTGAAGATAGTAATTGGAGCCTAAATGCTGCTATACAACTTATATGCCTTCTTCAAGACCCTAATTATCCAAATCCTGACTTGGGGAAGGAGGGGTGGGTGGCAATTTTCATGACACTGCTGTGACTTTGCGGTGAGTGTGGTGGTTCCCAGCACCATCCCCAGCTGCAATTTATTGGCTTCACCATCGGTTGCAATGGGAGAGCGAGGAAAGACTGCCAGCAGCCAACAACGGGAAGCTCCATTACTGCCTCTTGCCAAATTCCTGAAGACTGAACGCAGGCCCGCCCGCACAGGGGCACTATGCTAGGCCTAGGAAGGCACACAGAAGAAGAGAAGCAGAGGGGGAGGGCGGGTAGCAGAAAAGGAAGCAAAGTGTCCCATCCCTCCCAGGGTGCTGGCAGGGGAACAGCTCTTCCAAGGGGAATGGGGCCAGGGTGCACTTTCCCAAGAGCATGGGGGGGTAGAGTGGGATCATGCTGGTCCCGGGTGGGTGTCTTTCCAGGCTGCCCCTGCTCACTCTGTGCCCAGGAGGCTTCGATGGGAACTAGCAGAGCTGACGCTTTTCTGCTGGTTTGTTCTGCTGAGGAGGAAGAGTTGTGTGTGGTCTCCTGGCTTATGAAACACTCAGCGTTTTATTGCTCCTTAGCTTCAGCGCAACTGAACTGCAGCAGCCTGTCTGCCATCCGGGCCAAGCGTGCCTCAACTTGCATAAAAGGAAATTAACACTGAGGGTTTCGAGCTAAGGCCATTTCTATGCTAGGGTAAAACTGGAGCATTTTGATACATTCAGATAATTTGTGCTGTAATCTAAACGGGGGGAAGAACTCTCTCGTGTTAACCCACGAGCAGCTAATAGCCACTACAATTAGTTTCTTCCTCCATAGAAGGCACCGAATCCTCTCTCCTCAAAATTTTGCCACTGGCACCAAGAGGCCAGGGTTCCCTGAGGATTTTGGCACACGTTCACTCATATTCATGAAATGTCATCTCTCCCTCGTGGGGACAAGCCCTCAGCTAGGCTGCAGCATTCATGAATGGTAAGTCTGGAGGGAACACGAAGAGCTTTGCTTTGATAAACCATTGCAGCTGGACAGCCTGAGCTGTCCTGAGCATTAGTTGGCTTTATTTAATTTATTTTTTTATTTTAGGAAGGGCTAATGAAGTTCACCCATGGTAAAAACTATAGCAGTAAGCTATCTTAACTAAGGAAATCCATTAAGCGTTCAGAGGAGTTTAAAGGTATGAAACTATACCCAAAGGTCAGGCTGCATTTTCATCTGTAAGGTATTGATTGTGGCTGTTACTATTCCTAGAAAAACAGACAACAGTAAAAAACCAAGCTGCAGTACAGTGTTACAAGTAAATTACCAAAATTATCTTTAAAAAAAAGAAATCTTGTTTACCAATAGAACACCAATACTTAAAAATAGTAATGAGCTAATTATTTTGCAACAACAAATCTAAACCTACCCATTTCACATGTGAACAGCAAGGGAAAAGGTCATCCAGTTATACACAATCTGTTCCTGTGGAAATTTATACTAGCTGGAAAAGAAACTACAATCATACCTCGCTACGTGGGATGGGGAAAGACTCTCCAGCTGAACATTCAGAGTGAATAAGTTTGTGCTTCGTGTAAACCTTTGAGGTCCATCTCAAGTACAGTACTAACCTGAGAGTAAGTTTTCTGTGAAACATGTCTCCATCTATCTTATGGCTCCTGAGGGTTTGAGCTGAAGATCAGAAGCTGACACTGCCAGCACTCTCTGGGAAAGGAGATGTTTAAACTACAGAGGGAGAGTGAAGAGTTAGAGCCCGGATCCTGTAGTCAGCCCACTGAGACGGTGTTTAGAGAGACCTATCTCCTAACAGGTAGCTTCATAGCATGGTTACAGGTACGAAGCTGGAGCTTCCTGAGGGATCCAGCAGCTTTGCCCAGCAATTACAATCTGCTAAATGATCAGAGAGGTCTTTCGGCCAGGAACATGTCACACAAATCCTAAGTTGTGGGATTTGCAGTAAGATCCCCAGAGCATTCAGGCTGTGACTGACTATGATCAACTACTTCTAAAAAGAAGCATTGAATGCTTAGAGGACAGTAATTATTTCTACTAGGCAGATGTCACCATGGTGGATTAGGATCTGCCTGAACCTGCAAAATGTCTTTCAAATACACGTATCTTGCTGCTTCACGATTCCTTCCCAGCCAATTAGTGCTAGTGGTTGGACATCTGGTTTCCATTAAATGCACCTCAGTGCATGGACTCATCTCCTTGCAGATGACAATAGAAGGGGCTATTCTGGAAGAACCAAAGGCCAATGCCTTCACTGCAAAGCTCAAGATGAGGTTCCTGTAGGCAGAGTGGAGCAATGCAACCTGGTTGTAGTCTGGCTCAGTCTGCTCGTCAACAGATTGCTTCAAAGCTATTTTCATGTCCTTCATCTACAATCCCTAAGTCAGGCCTTGGTCAGTAAAAGCACAGCATCAACTACTCCAGCAAGGATAAATGTTGATCTAAGTCTTCCTTGAGCTACTAGCTCCTACTATCACTTCCCTAATTCAGATATGAAATTATTCATGCGTGTCACGATCAGCTCCTAGACACCTGTCGAGATACAGATAAAGTATTCATGGTTTATCTTGGATTGAGGGTTTATCTCAACTACTCAAAGCACTTCCTTGTTACAACATTCATAAGTCTGATCCTATATGCTGCCAATTAAATTTAACATACTCTTACTAACTATATGTCATTAAACAATCTCTACTATTACTTTGGCTTTTCATAGAGATTACACAATACATAGATATTATAGGTGATGGGCGTTACAGAAGGGCTTTTAGTCTAAGCAGCTTCCACTCCACCCCATCAAGGCACAGGACACTACAGTGCCATGCTGACTGCTTCAGAGATGAGGAGATTATACCATGAAAGCCACAAATATGACATCTGCAAACACTGATCTTCTGCTTTGGTAACTGCTCTGTGGTTACTGAATGAATTCAGAACAGAAAGGAATTACTTCTTCTCCCATGTTTACAAGTCACAAGAAAACCCAGCTCATAACAGATTTTCAGCAGAATCAAATGCTAATCATAAATAGAGGCCCGTGAGCCCATTTATTGAACAGGGCTGCTTCTCCAAGATTATAAAGTCCAAAAGCAATCATTCTGCCTGGCTCCAATTCTAAGCTAAACTACTCCAGCAAACACTGCTTCATGATGTTGAATCTGCTGGCAAATTGCTTACTGGGTGATTTCCTATGTCCTTTTTAAGCAAGTTGAGAAAACTGACAAACGCACAGCTGGAACTAAAAAGAGTTTTATATTTTACATTTAAAATCCAGCAATACCAAAGGACAAAGAAGAGTTTAAGTCTGTGAGACATTTTATTGCCAGGTTACTTTCAAAACTTTATCTGTGAAACCTGAAGTGAAACTGTTTGTGTCTGCTGGAAAGGCACGAGGGACAAGGAGGGCATCCTGGATTCAGAGGAAGAGAGAGGGCTGTGCTGCTCTACTCTACTGCTGCATCCCACGCAGCATGAGTGCTCTGCACCCAGCTCTAACCCAAATATCAGCGTTGAGCCCCTTCAGTCACGCTTGACCAGAAGGTGTAGCTTGTGTCAAGTCACTTCCTTTGGGATTTTAAGACATCTCTGTGACGGCTGGAGATCAAGACTAGCTTCAGGGCAGATGCAGCCAGCAGACATGTGTCAGGCTACCAAACTCACCGGCACCCTACTGCCAGCCCCACTCCAGGCTCTGCCCCTACACACACGGTGAGCCTAAGTTATACAAAGTTATACCTCTTATGCCTCTAATAATAACAGCAATGGCAATACACATTATCTTCAGGGTGTGAGATGGTGTAAAGAGCATCAGTCTTCATAGGCCATAGCCTAAGATGCCACTTCTTCACTGGTCCTCTAATACCTTTTAAGTTTAACTGTTTAACATCTGCAGCTCTCTATTGGGATGGTTCATAAAATCTATTGATGACCATATATTTTGTGAACTCAAATCCAAAACTAGACTTTTACTTTATTTGGCATTTATTTTTATCATTCTCAGTTCCTTTTTCTACGCATGTGACTATAACATGTCCCTGGGGTTTAATACTTTCAAAAAGCTGTGGTATATAGCCCGGGCACTCTGACAAGGGGAGCTGCATTGATTTGATGCCTATTTTGGAGGTAAACACGTAGGAGGAAGAAGTAGTTGGCTCCTGAAGACCTCTAGTTTTTCAGGTACTACAAGACATGGCCGTCCCACCTGCCAGGTCCAGCTGGCAGGCAGGCTCTCGCGTGACACAGTCATATACCAGAGCTGTTAGG
>VXBZ01007897.1:56944-85108 GCA_013399135.1 Heliornis fulica | reverse complement strand
TATTTTTATATATATATATATATATATATATATATATATAAACATATGTATGTATATATTGATATAAGGATTAAAAATGTCCACAGCACTCAAGATCTTGTAACCTAATGTTATTCTATGGGCTGTTCTCCCTTAATTCCCTAGTAATTTGCTTCATATTGACTGCCATTCAGCACTGTGCTGACGTTCCTACAGAACTTGCTATTAAAACTTCAGAATCTTTGTACTACTTGATAATAGCTTTTTCAGAGTCTGTAATTGCTTATATTAAATTAGGGTTCCTCTTGTGAACTCTTTTTATATTTTCATACATTCTCTTCCCCCGCCATGTTACTCAGTATCACAAGATGTTACAGCAACTCTTCTCACTTTGCTAGCTTTTGCTTTTTCCACGGGGAAGTGTCCAGAACAGTCACTGAACTTGGTCATGTCATTTTTCACCCCTTTTCCATTCATTTGTGAATGTGATGAAGAGTAGGGCTCCTCAGATAAGTCCCAGTGGGAGCACAGTATGAATCTCCCTCTGGTGAGAAAAATAACTACTTATTCTTTTAATTGCTTTCATATTCATGTCAGTACTGTCTGTCTCATCCCAATCTTAATTTTTTTAAGACTCTTCAGTGAATGATCTCGTCAAGCACCTTTCAAGAATCCAAGGAGAGTGTATCAGCTCTATGTCCCATACCAACATGTTTGCTCAGCCTTCTAGAGAAGTCTGATAGCTTCAGGAGGGATTAATTTCCTTTGCAAAGCCATGAAGAATCTTTCCCAATGTATCATATTTGCTTAAACATCCAATAATTCTGCTCTTTTTATTAATGTCCACCACCAGGTCTGTAATCTTCTAAAATCCCTGCAGCTCCTTTCAACAACAGGCACCATCATTTACCACATTCCTATTCATGGTATCCAGGTTATTGGTCCTAGGTGAGAGGTAAGTGGCTGTACACTACAACTAATAGTTCAGCTGTTTGCATCTCTTTAGAGCTTTCAGGTGAGAAATGTGGTCCTGCTGGTAGCCCTCTGTTAACTCTCCACACTGTGGCCAGTTAGGGCGATTTGCCTTTTCATGGGTTTGCCATTGACAAGGTTCAGTCAGCCAACATGTTCATGGCTTCAAGTTTGGGACCTTCTGAAGTCATTCTTTATCCCTCTGAAAGTAACTGAAATGAGAGTGTGAAAAGGTCAGGAGAGGAAAAATGCGTAACACCCTGTCACTGGAAGACCACTCCAGTGCTCTTTTCAGAGGCTTGGCATTTAAAACCTGCTTACTTAGCTTTCTGTGGTGTTCCTTGAAAAGCTCTGGGGACCAGCAGAAGAGAAAAGCAAGAGCCTGTGTTCCCAACAGCCTTTTTCCTATTCAGTTGTTTTTCTTTTTCTGTCTACACTCTCCTGTTTCAAAAGGAACGAATAAACAGTAGAGCATGGTGTATAGGCACGCTTTCTTTTTAAGTAGGATGAGCCTTCATGAAATGGAAGTTTCTGTAACAAAGGCTTTGAGACACTGGGGCTTTTTCTACATTGCTCACATATAATTTAGTAATGAGTAGTTACCGATGTAGTTAGGCAGTTGTGGACCCAATTATCCAATTACTGCAACTGACTGCACAAACAGAGTAATTGTAAGTAATTGTACAGCAAACGTGCTCGTGTACTTTGCATCCATGCGTTTGTAAGCCCGGCATTACCCTTTCAGTGCTACGCCAGAGCCAGAGTTCACCGTGTTTATTAGCACCTCTGCCCTTGGGGTTAGCTCTCATTTTGAGGAGAGAATATTCTGGGTTTTCACAGAAGGGAGCTAGCGGTAGAACCATCACAAGATATCTGGCAAGGAGGGACATTAATTCTCTCAAATTCAGATGACATTTAAGTTACATTTTCTGGCTTTTCCGAGCTTTCTAGTCTCACTGTTCTCTTTTGTGATAAGATAATTCTATTCCTTATAGATGGGGAAAAGTCATAGCAGCCTCATCATCCAGAAATTTGAATGCAACTAAAATAAATCCACAGTGAAAACTGAATCTTCTTTGCCTTAACAGAATATTAGAGTATAGTGCATACCACATAACACAAACCCAGACCTAGCTCATAACCAATTTCAGCATTCTGCATGTCATTCCCATTCCCATTGAAACTCAGGACAGAGAGGTTCATCTGTACAACAGCAGTATAGAAAATTTGGCAAGTTTTTTTTCAAGATTCAAGTTCGTGTGCAAAGATAAATAATAAGAGTAGATTGTATGGGCAGCTGAAATTCAATCAGACCAACATTTCACGCCAAGCAGGAGTGGGGTACTGATTCTTCCACAAACCAAAGCAGTGCGTTTCCCTTCACACTGATATTTCTGACTGTGAATTGTTGTGTAGGCAGTCTAATGGCTTGGGACAATTACTGAATAAAGTGGCACTGCTGGAAGGGAGATACTTTCTGTGGGATGTAGCAAAGGTAAAAATCACAGATTGTTTTAAATTGCTTGTGTAGAATATACCTTAGAAGCAGAAAATATATGAGAAATTTTGCCTTCCTACAGCTATATTCTTACAGTGCTAATCTTTTTCCTGTTAATCTCCTGGATTCCCACTGTGCATAGCTCTCTTCCATTTGTCCCTTACCCTAAAAAGTAGTTGATCAAACTCCAGGACCATGTTTATCTTGCTGGAGGCAATTAGTTAGGACCAGCTGTCAAAGCCACAGCCGGTTCCTTGTGTGTTGCTGCTTGTCAGCGTACGCAAGTAAGAGCATATGCCTTCCAGAAGATAATGACACTGATCTCAAGATGGAATTGGGTTCTGTTCTGTTGAATAACACATGGAGAACCAGATTACACCATAACTGGATACTACGATATTTCAGTAAATGTTATTTTGTTTATATATATATATATAAAAACAATATCTCAAAACCACCTTCAGGCCTATTTTTGGTTTTGTAGACTGTTAGCACAGCAGCTGCTTTTAATATAAGCTCCAGCTTATCCATGCCTTCCCAGTACTTAGAGGTTTAAATATTCCTTTTGAATTTTGTCCCATCTCTATTTTTAAGAGTTCATTTATCACTTAAGTGCAGCTGAAAGACCAAGAATCCCCTGGGCTTTGAATGGGTGGATTTAAGGGTTTGTGCATAAGATGTGAGGATTATATACAACTTCCCCTGCACATCAGTGTTTTCAACATTTTACAATATTTAGAATCTATTTAGACACTGTATTAGTAGAGACACTAGTTGTATTCCTTATGAAAGAAAAACAAAGTTACCAATCTGTGAGCCAGAAATGTCTACCTCCTACTGAATGAGAACTGTCAAATAACGAAGAGCTCTTTGAAATCTATAAAAAGACTCCTGCAGCTAAGTGTGTTCTACAGGAAACCTCCGTAATTCCCAACAAATTTGAAACGTAGAATTGATAAAGAACAAACAAAGACTAAGCTCACAGCAATTGCTGAGTACAGTCAGAGATGGGAATATTTCCTTCCAGGAATGATTGATTACCAGGATTGAGAAACTTTGTATTGGATCAAGATATGTGTCTAATATGTGAGGTGTATTCCCCTGCACTCCCAAACACACTGCCTCCCTCTAAGAGGCTGTGGCAGCCCCAGAAGGGAACTGCAAAGGCCAGAGACTTTTCTGAGCAAGTGCCTTTAGGAAGAGAAAGTGTTATCAGACCCTGCAAGGCTGGACGCAGCTTGTTGGGAAACTGAGACAACCATCTGCTGGAAGGGAAGTTCAAACCCAAAGTGGTGATCTCTTCTGAAAATGGGAAGTACAAAAAGACCAGCAACAAACTGCTGAAGCTTGTGCCACTGGTAACAGTTCTGCCTTGCAATAAACGGGGAGCTGACTGAAAGCAGACAAGTTAATGCCTCAGAAAGAAGCAAGACAAGGAGGGCTTTCCCTTTTCCAAAGCACTGGTGTCTCAAGCTGGTTTTGGACATGTGGACATGTCGTCTGCCTGTGCATAATTCTGACTGTTGACTTTGACGCTTAAGTCAATGCACAATTCTTGAGTGGCAGAAGAATTCAGATTTTATACTTGCTGAATTCTAGAGCATGGAGGAGGTAACCTCTTCAATAAAGGGTCCTCCCTTATTTAGAGAAAGGAAACGGAGACGGAAGTTCACAAGTGGCATAATTTTGAAACTCACTATCTCCAGACTAAACCTTTCCAAATTGTTGCAAGAAGAGAGGCATGATCACAGCAATGTCTCTCCTCTTTGGATAGTGCTCTGTGAAGTGTAAGCCAGAGGAGAATATGGACAAGAGAAGAAATGGGAGATGGGAAAAGAAAATGTAGAGCAGATTTTTTAAAATATCCAAGTAATGTCTTAAACAAAAGTAATCCTTGACTATGAATGCAGAGGCTGCAAGTAGATGGGCCCTTTGGGTAGAGAATTCTTCCTAATCAGAAAGATAAACTCTGCAAACAATCTAAAAAGAGAATAATGGTATTAGTCACTTCTCATGTTCTGAGATTAAGTCCTTTCAAAACACTGATTACAGCTCTAAGTACAGCCCAAAACTGGAATTTACAAATCAGATATGAATGCGGCATTCTAGCAGTTCAGTTTCAGATCCTAGCTATTCTCTTTCTACATAACCAAGAACAGCTTTTAGAAGCTCATGAAGTTCCACTGAATACAGTTATTCATCCTATATGTTGGATTTTCTCTATCAATCACACTATGCATCAGCCAATTTGACAGCTTACTGCCTAAGACTGAAAGTTGTGCAGCCCCAACGAACACCCCCAACTACTGCAAAGCTCCGCAAAATGTCTTCCTGGCTTTTAAATCCCACTGGGCATCTGCATATAGAGGTCAGGCTGAAAACATCCTTTTGAGTGTGGGTGTCTCTTGCCATCTCTGCTGTGTTTGGCCTCCTTGTTGACACAGAACCCGTGAGAGGAGACAATTCTTGTGTCAAGGACAGTGTGAATGGGGACCAACAAAGCCTGACTGTCCACTTTCATGTGTTGCTTCTGGACACCCTTATCTATTGCTCAGGGGAAATCAGTTTTCATTTCTGAATATCTGAGATCAGTGATAATTAAGCAATAGACTGTGTTGTGAGAAGATGCTGGGCTCCTAACAAAGATACTTGAAGAGGATAACACAGATGACCCATTGTGGGAAGAAGACAGGACGAAAAAAGAAGCAAGAGCAAAGAAGGCTGTCAGGCAGCAGACACCCTTCTGACAAATGATGCCTAGTTTGGGGGAGATGGGAGGGGGGCAGTTCTTCTTTTTTCTTCTGCACTATAGCCTGCAAATTTAAGTACAGTAACCTGGAATTAGAAAACTTCTATGGATTCTAATTTAACAAGACTATATGGTCTCTGACTCCTCAAGGAATTAAGTTGCAGAGTCATTTCCAGGCTGGTTCATCTCCAAACATGGAAGATGCCCAGAGCCCTTTGCAGTTGCCTAAGAAGGTAGGCAACTGCAAAGCTTCTCTCCCTCTTTCTTTGCCTTTTCTCCATTGTGCCTTATAGTGGGTTGATCTTGGCTGGACATCAGATGCCCACCAAGCTGTTCTATCACTGGCCTTCTCAGCAGGACAGGAAGGAGAGAAAATAAGATGGGAAAAAAAACTTGTGGGTCAAGATAAAGGCAGGTTAAGAAAGCAGAAGGAAAGGTCATGCATGGAAGAAATGGAAACCCAAAAGATTCATCCTCTCCTTCCCATCAGCAGATGATATCCAGCCACTTCCTGAGAAGCAGGGCTTCAGTACACTTAGCAGTTGCTCTGGAAGACAAACATCAGAACATATAAAAAATCCAGCTACTGCCCTCTATTCCAAGGATATTTTATTCCCGTGGCTCGTATGATTGCAGCACATGTTTCACATTCATAGGAGACCTGTGTGATGGCCTCCATGGTCAGGCCCACACCTCAATCATGAGTCCATCTCTATGTTGCACCTGTCCCGATGTTTGACGGGTCCACTTAGCTACAAACAGCTCATCCATATGTTCCCAGTCCAGGTTCACCTGAGCTACTTCACCTTTGGCAGCCTTGGTTACCTGTTCATTGTTTTGATGTTCTACAGTGGCACAAATTTTGGGCATGTGAGCATCTCTATATAGACATATATAGACTACTGGCCACTATTCTCATTCAGCAATATCTTGTGCTAGTTGGATGGCTTTCACTTCTCTAAACTGACTTGATTTACCTTCCCCTCTGGTGGCCTCAATGACTTGTTGTGTGAGACTCCATACAGCAGCTTTCTCCTTCTGATGATTTCCTACCACACAACAGGACCTATCAGTAAATGTAGCATAAAACTTTTCATCTTGTGGTAACTCATTACATGGTGGTGCCTCTTGTGCACAAGCCACATTCTCAGGCAGCCCTCTGAAATCTCTGCCTTCTGGCCACGATCTCTTCCAGGATTCCTGAGCCATTGAGTTTCCCCAGTTGATCTTGTTGTGTGATCAGTACTACCCAATTACTCAATGTAGCACTGGTTACGTGATGTATAGAGAGGATGTTTCCTTTGAACATCCAGTGTAGCCTCATATAGGGTTAGTATCTCTTTTTCATTCAGGGTATAGTGGGCTTCTGATCCTCAATACCCACAGCTCCAAAACCCTTATGGTCAACCTTGTGTTTCTCCTGTTCTTTTCTGTCAGAGGCTCCAGGTGAGGCCACGCTCCCAACATGCAGTGTACAGTTTGCACAGGTGTTCCTGTCTTAACAGGCTCAAAAGCTGCTGCACAGGCTCTTTCCTGTTCCGGCCACTTCCCAGGAAGCAGAGCTTCAGTGGGCATAGAAGTTGCTCCAGAAGACAAATGTCAAAAATAACGACTGCTTCTCCACAACACTCTTTCCTTTGGTCAGTGGGGCCAGCTGTCCTGGCTGTGTCCCCTCCCCAGATCTTGCTTCCAACTCCTAACATTCTGTGATTCTGTGACTGCTGAGAGGGGATGTCTGAGTGACAGCCCTGGTGTGTGCCAGTGCTGCTCAGCAGCAGCCACAGCAACAGCGTGTTACCGACTCCTCGCTGGTGACCAACACACAGCACAGTCTTTGAGGGCTGCTGTGGGGAGCAGCAACTTGGCCTTATCCAGACCCAATACATGCCTGAATATGCATGGTGAATCACAGGAGTCCCTAGGCATGACTCGGAGGAGGGATTTGTTTGTCCAGTACAATTCACATCTCTTTAAACGTATACTTAAGCTCTTGCCAAGGAAAGCTTTAACCGTTGCTTTAGCTCATACTCTGCCAAGTGAAGTCCAAAAGTTCTAACAACATCAGTCCTTGACGATTATGAAACTGTGAGGTCAAACTAAGGCAGCAAGTACTCACCCAGAGCTTACTGAAGGAAGCACGTCAAATGTTAACATGGATGATGTTGCTAAAAAAGATCATAATCCAGTTTCAGGCTTAAAAAAATGGAGACCAAACCTAATAATTACATTTACTTAGAGTCATTCAGAGTGTACAGACGGTTCCCCAGGTGAAAGTGATTTGATCTCAGTATATCAGTTGAGACTGTATCACCTGTACGTTCATTAAAAGCACATACATCTAAGGAACATGCAAATCGCCTAAGTGCAGCAGGACAGAAAACAGTACTGCAGAGGTTATGCATTCAGTCTCACACGAGTCCTTTTCACTGTTTCTTATCTGGTAATATATTTCTCTCTATTTCTCTATTTCTTCCAGTATTTCAAGACATTTATTCTGTATCCTTATCTAGCCCCAAAGCCTTTAATTTTCCTTTAATTGTTCCTCAAAGCAGTTATTAGTCTGTCAATAGATGTCCAAATATTAATATCAAACAGAAATTTTGGAAAAGGAACAAGCATCTTTGCTTACTTCATAATGTCTCCTTTTTCCTCTTTTTAAATTATAACCTCACTATTCACACCCTAAATTAAATGTGTTTCTTTGAAATATACATAGCTAAATTAGGGTCCAGTTCAGTTCCTGTTCAAACCAATTAGTGGAATTCCCAGTGACGCAAATGGAAGGGAAAATGAGACTCAGTTGTGCCTCTCACTGCCAACCTTATCTTCCCTTTTTCTCTTCCTTCTTACAACCGCTATATGTGTAGCTTGGTTTCTGAATGAGATGGGGCTTGTCTGACCACAGTGTATGTCTGCCCACCTTCACTCCCACATCGGCTTTTGAACTTCATGGCTATATCTGCCTTAACTTGAGAGAGCTACTGGTCTCCAAGAGATTATATTTCTATAAATTATGGGAAAATAGCAGAGGAGAGACAGACAAACCAGTTGCCCCTCTAGGGGAAAGGTGATAGTATGAGATGAGTAGCTACTCCATTTGGTTTGCTGTGGGCGGCTAGAGCCAGTCTGTGATCTCTCATGCTAAGGTGGTACTTGGGAAACGTGGACAGCAACGTTGGGTGATGGATATCGAAGAACACAGAGAAAGATGACCCAGAATAACTGTGATAAGAATCTTAGGCAGATGGGATGCCAGACTGTGGAAACCAAGATTCATAAGTGACAATTTGCAAACTGAATGGTCCGTAATTAATTTTTTTTTTGGTGGGGGGAGGAGAGGTCAGTTTGATCATGACTCACAGTACTTGTGCAGAACTAAGTTCTGAAGAGAAATCCAACTTAGTCAGATGAACATTTGGCTGAGCTTAAACAAAGCAGAAACTTTGGGACTTGGCCCACTGGTGGTGAGAGCTCACTGTTTCTCAGTATTTCCTCCCCAGATGTCAAATCAGTGTTTCACCAGAGTACCAGCTTATCTCGCCCTGGGCAGCTGTGAAAGCTTGCACCAAGTCCATCTTCTAGAAGTATCATTTCACCTGGATTTTTGCCTCTTCCCTCAGTGATAAATTCAGCAAAACTTTTATTTTTTGTTTCAGAAGTAGGATACATTAAATCCCAGGTCTTAAAAATGAAGGCTGCTGTATGTAATGTCTTATAAACATAAAAGTAGGACAAGAAATATGAAAATCAAATCTCATGGTGCACTCAGTTGTGGGAATTTCATTATAATAGCCAGTGCAGTTAATGTAGCTCAGCTACAGCTAAAATTGCTCACATGCATGTTCCATTTTCTTCTCCACAGCTCCCTTGCTATTTAGAAAAAAGCTTAATTTAAAAATGTTTTCCCCATATATTGATCTCACAATCACAACGGCCAGCTTCTCCAGCATCTTTCATTAGAAACTACCCAACCCCATGGGTTTGAGTGCAAGTCTCTAACTTGTTTGCCCCCACTGAGGGAGTGGGGCAGCCTCTCCACCCTTCCACACCCTTCTCCACCCCAAACAATGTTAGTAACAGAGCAAGCTTTGCTTGTGAACTCCGAGGCAAAGAAAGTCATTGAACACTTAAGCCTTTTTTCTCTGTAGTATCTAAGGTTTCTTCTCTACCTCTCAACAGGCCTGTGTTTTTTTGGAGCTTACTTTGAAATCAGCAGTTCCACAGAGTCTGTCTTGTTCCCATCAGTGCACCTTGGGAGTCTCAGCTCCAACTGGGCCTTGGCCTTCCTGATTTTGACACTAAGTACCTAACAGTACTTTATACTCCATTATCTCATAAAGGTAAGAGTCTGATGCGTGTCTGAGGAAGGCCCTTATGTCATGGGGTTCAGATAGGACCTCCTTGCTTTCTAAACTCCTCAGTGGAGCCTAGGTGTGTGGCTAGGTCCAGTCTTAGTCCCAGACTTAGTCAAGGGTTTATGTCTAAGGGATGATATAAACCTACATATCACAGTCAACGTTTGCCTGTCAGAGCCCCCGAAGGACTTTCACTGAGGCAGTTTCACAAAGTTGAAACTAATGGAAAGCTTATTAAAGTGACAGATATAAAGAGTTTGTGATCACCACTGACAAATGCACTTACTGCAACAGCACTAATATATGACTGCATTTATAATTAAAATGCTGGGTATCCTGGGTATTCTCACCAGAAAAGGTGAAATCACAATTGCTTACCAAGAAGGCATATCTGTGTCTTGGGTGAAGGAGAAGCACAACCCATTGACTGCCTCTGCAGGTTCTTCAATTTTGCTCTCCCCACTACCAAGGGAAAGTACCCTTTATATCCTATTCTTAGTTGCTCTCCCGCAGAGATGATGTTTAGTATGATTTGAGTGGCGAGTCAAGGCCTATAGTCACCCATGTTTAGCATGTACTGCTTTTTTCTCATTAGCATATTTAAGTATGTCCACTTTAATATTCATTTTGCAGTTAATGAAGCAAATGGTTTCACTTTGGGCACTGTGTCCTTCAAAATTCTCTGTAGAAACCATCTGTCTGTTTATTCCACAGCTTCTAGCCAAAACAGGCTGTCCTGACACTGTAAGACTCTTCTTTGGCTGCTTGTCAATCAACATTGCAGATCTCCATCCACAATATTTGCATGAGATAAACAGCCACTTGTCTTTGAGGCTTCTTAGGTGCAATTCCCACATGCTTATCTTTGATTCTGCCTCTTCTCCACTGCTTTCTTACATGCTAGTTCAATGAGAAGCTCCCTGTCTAACCATGCAGAACTTCTCCTGAAATTCCTAGTCTTGCCACATGACAAGATGGTTCCTTCCTGAGCTCTTGGCAAGTTGCCTTCCTCTTCATGGTAGCTCCTCATGGGATCTTGGGTGCAATACCTGAAAAAGCCTCTGTTTGCTTCCCCAAAATTCAGGGTCCTCTGCTCACCTTCCAGCCTTCCTCTGGACCCCAGCCTCTGACATCTTATGGTTGCTGCAGCAAGGGCTGCTCTGTGTGACCAGAGACATCACCAGCTTGTGAGCAGCAGGTTGAGTCAGGCCTTGACCCTGTTCAGCTCATCCAGCATGTCCATGAGGACTTCTGCAGATCAGGAGCCTCCTGAGTTTCCTGCCAGATGCTGTGTTGCCCTCTCAGCAAAGCATCTGGGTGGTTGATCCCCCACGCTGAGCACGACAGCCTGCAAGCAGAAACCTACTGCTAGTCAGGAGCTTCTGCTAGTTCCCAGAGAACAAGCACCTTTTTGCCGTGGGTACGGACACTATCTGTCCATACTGTCAGGCACTGCTAGCCATGGCTCCTTTTAAACTTAATAAGACTTCCCATAATAGATTGCCATTGAAGACACTAGCTGGACTTCTATTTTTTGATCAGTTAGAGTCTTTCTATCAATTATAGTGAGACTTAATACAATGAAAATTATATTTCTTTAAAAATCTTGACCTGTGAACTCCTTTCTGAAAATAACAGAAACAGGCACACAAATTACTGCTTATCAATTACTGATGTAATTGGAAGATGGTTTATGTGCAATACAGCTTTCCAGTTTGTTTTGATGTTTAATTCTTTTTTTGGCATGACACCAATATGCCAGTCAAAGATGTCTGTTTTTTAATTTTGATACAACATCCAGGTCTTGGGAGAAAATGTTGCCAGTTGAAAAAAAATATAGTATTGTATAGAGATTATATTTTTTTAGAGTTTAATGGGAAAATGGCCATGTCTGTACTATGACTTTTCCGTTAAGCTCAACTATACTTTGCTCAATCTGTGATTACGAAACCGCTGTTTATTAAAAGCTCAGATCCATTTGAATGCATTGTGGGGGCAGGGAAGAGTTTACAGCACAGTGGTAATGGAGTCTTCTGTCCCTGACAACAATAGAATGCCTGACAACTCTCAATCTGGGATAAAAATGGTATAATTATGGTGGAAAAAAAAAAAAGATATGTTGGCTGGCACTGGCAGCAGTTTGTCAGGCTGGGTGGCTAAACCAGTACAGTCTGCGTCAGTGAGACATGGCCTTAATACTATGTTGTGCTATGCTAATGTTTTTATAGCATCTGGAACTTTCAGTGCTGAAATTCAGATCCAAAAATGTGGAACCTGATGAAAAAGTGGTTACCTTTGAGGGTCTTCTCATCTGAAAGATTTTAAGACTCTTTTTTCTCACAGGAATAAAAGACATCCCTGTGCTATGTCTGCAGAGCTCTGAGTGTGATACACATGGGGTTTATGTAATTTTAGTCTGTGAGATCAAAAAAATTAAAGGTAGAGTGTGATGGTTTTAATGTTAAAATCTATATTCTTCCCCTTCAGAGATACTAAAATGAGATCCCTGTTCCTGGGGCTGATAATACACTGAAATGAATATGGTAAATAAATGTCATTAGTTCTCAGAAATAGCTGTCACAGAAATTTAGAAATGGACAACAGGCCCATCTAGTCACAGAATGATAGAACGCAATAGAGTTCAGCATATCCTATTCCAGTTATGGGGATCAGCCACTAGTAAGGTTTTCTTTCAGAGCTCTTAAGTTGTGCTGTGCATTGCTGTTGTGATTGCAGTAGAGAGAAAGTCTGTGGTGCCTGAGAATTCTGTTTTAAGGAACATGTAGAGATGAGACTTCTCCCCAGATGTCTTATTCCTTTGCTTTCAAGCTTCTAGGTGAATTGTGTTTGCCATGCCTTTGTAATATGACCTTATTACAAGGCATTATTTTTTATTCCTTCCCCCCACCCCATAGCCTGACTGTCTTTATCTAATGAGGTTTGCATGTTGCCTAAATACCTGAATGCTGCCAGCAGGAACTTGATTCTTCACTCTACAGGGGCATATTATTTTCTAAATAATTACCCACCCTCGCACAGCAAGCCACTGATACTTCAATTTTAGCTTAGCTTTAGTTTCATCTGTTACTGACGCTGGCTATGTCTGCCCAAGTAGAAAGATTAAAGACTGACCCAGGAACAGTGGACTGGATGGAATTTCCTGGTGTATCAAGTTCTACCTATCTGCTTTTAACAGGCAAACAACCTGCATCTTCCTTTTTACAATCTGGGCAAGTTGTTTTTGAACCGCGTAGATTCTGTCCTCTCTTACTTCCATTGTTTTAAAACAGTCCAAATTTTACTGCTCCGATGGTTAAGAACCATACTGGCCTCCAATTCACATTCATTCATGGCCAATTTGTCCTCATTCATTCCTGTGCCAGTATTGTTCTTCATTGTGAGACGCTCCCACCCCTCCAGGTGTTTTACCTGTTTTGCATTTACAGAGAGTAACCAAGACCTCTTTCAGCCACTGCTTTTCGAAGCTGAGCAAGCAGACTTCTCTCAAACATGTTTCAATACCTTCATCTCTTCTCTGCACCTGTTCTAGTCTGAATGGCCTCTCCTTCAGTCACTGATGCTCAGAAGAACACAAAATACTCCAAATAAGGTTTTGGTAGTCACGCACACCTTCATGAATAGGTTTCATGTTTTTTGAAGTTGCCTCAATTGACACATCTAAGCACTGTGCTTCAAGGAAGCTTCCCATTAGCAGTTTGCAGTCAGACTCTGATCAGTTAATACACCCCAAAGCACTTCATCCTCTCCATCATCCCCACCTGGCACTCCCACAACACTATCTCCAGGATATTTATGCAGGGAATGGTTTTGCTCATAGCTTTATCCATCTAAATGTTAGTGGCCAGGCTCATCAACCTTAAAGTAGCTGTCCAAGGTAATTTAGGTAGCTAAAACCCACTCTGAGATTCATCCCATCTATCCCCAATAAATCGCTAGTACTAACCTGATGTCTAAAAGTAAAGGTCACGCAGACTCTAAGACACATGCAGATCATATTCCCATGTAACTATCTAGCCCTTGCCTAGGATCTTGGTGATATTTCTGCATCTCACACTAACCCTATAAGCCAAATTTCTGTTCACCATTCTCTCTGAGCTTATACTACCCCTGACCAACCCAAGCAAGTGAAACCAAAAAAATCCCAACCCATCAGGCTCACCCACTTTATATAAATACTGACCCCCTCAGCCCTGAATTACCCAACACTGAAGAGACACAAGAGATGGTTTTCACAGAAACCACATAGACAAAGTCACTCCAGATGCAAAGTTGGGATAGAAAAGGATGAACTGGAAGACAGCAATAGAGCTTGGAAGGCATATTAAGACCAGGTCTCTAGTACTGTTTGTTTTCCTGATCCTGGGGCAAATGGATGGACAGACCTAGACCTGAGGCTTTAAAGCTTGGTGAACCACTCTGAGGAACCCTTTATAGACTGGACACCTGGGGACATGGGGACATGGCTGCAGGTAGGGTAAGGGTCACTGCTGAGGAAAACACTTTCTCCTAGGTATCAAAGAAATAATAAAGACTTACTACCATGTCTTTTCTCACTCAAAAACTTTGAAGAGGGAACATTTACAGATGTTTCTTTATAATCTGAGCACAAGTCTTTTCTTCCTGGATAATTTCTCAGCAGGTTCCTCAAAGTGTAGGCATGGGAAGGCCAAGCAGGGCTAGAGCAATGGTAAGGGAACAGCCTCTGACTCCAGCTCTGTGCCCATTCTTGTGGTTTGAAATGGGGAAAGCCAGGACAGATGGGGAACAAGCCCACACTATCTATGGAAAAGCTACTGTCCCTATTTAAAAGAAAATCATGGTTAGAAGTTAACTGCTTTCCTGCATGAAAAGCCCTGGTTTAGGAGCTTAGCCATCATGTCAGATTTGACATGTCAGGTGAACAAGAGAGGTCTAGGTGTGCTCATCCGTTTCAGGACCAAGAAGGCAGATACTATGACCTTCTCTGAACCTACTTATTGGAGCAAATTCCTGATTTTTGTAGTTTGCCCAGCTGGAAAAATTCCTTTGAGTTTTGCTCTCAGGTGCATTCCTAGCCCTTGCCCTCCTGCTCTTCTCTCTGCAAGTATTTCGGCACTATGAAGCACTAGGAATTTTTTTTTTTTTTTAGTTTGCTTGGTTTGGGAGTTGTTTGATTTTTTAACACTTCAACTCAAGAGGGAAGGTTTACCAGCACACTCCTGATTGCCCACCACTGTTGACCAGCATAGAGAGGATTCCAATGTGAGACCTTGAAAGATGTATCGTATTTAGGTGCTGCCACCCATATGTTCCTTCCTGTGAGGATCAGCTCTCACCTCATTTCATCAGACCCCTCAGTTTTGAGGCCTGCAATGATGTCTATCTAGATTCCCAAGGCTGACTCTAAGATGAACAGACCACTGTGACAGGCTACCCAGAGAGTTTGCGGAGTCTCCTTCTTTGGAGACATTCAAAACCCACCTGGATGTGATCCTGTGCTACTGCTCTAGGTGATCCTGTTTTAGCAGGGTACTTGCAGTAGTTGACCTGAAGGTCCCTTCCAACTCCTGGTGGTCTGTGACTGCGTGATTCTGTGTGGTGGGCTGGAAGGCAGATGAGTATCTCCTGCCATGCCACCTGACACGTGGCTGAGAGCAGAAAGGAGATACATTCTTGCTTTCTGCATGAGAAGTGTTCAAAATAAGCTGTGTGGCACTGAGCAGAAAGACTCCCACCAAGTCCTTAAAAAGACTGGATGACTCTTTTGTACAACACTGATCTCATTTCAAGAGGAGACTTCTGACAGCTGCATTCTCTCTTCATCACATGTGCCTTCACCTAGAGAATTCAGGGTGGTGAGAAAGGTCTCTTTGTGTGAGCAGCAGCCTGGAACACAGGCCCTGCCAGCAGCTACCCAGGGCATTGGGAAGCTTGGTAGAGGCTTGCCCATGAGAAACACAACCACTTGTTCCACTTGGGAAAGTTCTGTCCCAGTGCAGAAAGCTTCTTCCAGATACAACAATAAGTTTGACTTTAAGCGATTAACCTTTTTCCTCATATTTTCAAGTTCGTCTTCAGGCAGTGACACAATATACAACCACACATAAGCTACATGTATATACGTGTTTGTATTGTTTGCAGCTTTCAAAAACCATTAAAAGTTAGCAGCACACATATCAACAGTTGTCACATTCTACTTTACACTTTCCAGATAGTGCAGGTTAGCTGCAACTGCCAGTAAAACATGCAAGTCATGCAAGCAAACCCAACACATTTCAGCTTTAACTCACCCTGCCTTTCCATCCCAGAGAAAGTTTTTTGAAAATATGTTGTTTCAATGCCTCTGAAAAAAAAGGGCATTAGATATCTTTCATAAAACAATACAAATGCATAAAGCTGGGATAATTTTTTATTCTGTCATAGTCTATGCATCCACCTGGCACTTATTACATCATAAGTACTATAATAAGCATGTCAATGCATGCATCTATTTAATTTTGGCAAGTCCTTGATTGCAGCTTTTGTATGGAGGCAGTTCCTAGTGCTTAAGAATTGCAGCTAGGAATTGTGATAGGCAGTAAATCTAACTGATTTTGAATTGGGAACAATAGCTGTAATGAAGATTTGCATTTTTAAAGGCATGTAATTAACACCAGTATTAGCTTCTTCCTCCAGCTAAAAAGTCAAGCTGAACTACCTTTTGCTCAACTTGTGTTGGGTTTTGTACTTCTTTTGCTTTGCTGACAAGTATAAAACATGCAGGCCAGCTACTGCTCAGGTACTATCTTGAATATTGCTCATACAGATGGTTAACCCATGAAAGAGAAATAGCAGAAAAAAATCATTTAAGGTCTTCCAGGCCAAAACACTCTATGATTCTATGTTTAGGAACCAATGGATGACACAAATCCATGGCTTATTTCAGGGCCTGATCTGAGATATTACCATTACAAAACTTGGTCTTTACTCTGGTTTGTAAGGCAAAATTATACAGTGCGTAAGGCAAGAAGATTTTTCTTTCCATAGTTCCTTTACTCTTTCTATATTTTATATGCATGTTTAGTGAATGCACAAACTATCAAACACAGAAATGGCTTAGGCAGTCCTTATGCTTCTCCAGCCCTTAGAACACACCCGTATGACAGCACAAGGCTCAATGCAATTACAATTTTTTAAACATCACCAAATACAAAAGAGAAGAATATTATGGTAGACAAGGTATTAACTCATGTTCTTGAACAACTTAAAAACTATCAAGAAGGCTGAGTACTTAATTCTCTAATATTTATTTACCTCTTCTATATGTAGAATTTTATATTTGGTTCTCCGTCAGACAAAATTTCCATGAGCTTTCAATGGTCTCTGCCTTTTGAAAGCCATGAGTAAAGGCATTTTATAGGATGCAGAGCAGTTTATGTGAAGATTTCACCTAAAAAGGAAAGCATGAATAGTTTAGATGACACTGTGGGACAGAAGATGAAGTCTCTCCTAGTCCTGCTTATGACACAGAGCCCTAGAAGCATGGAAATTTCCACTAAGTTCAAGTCCTTTACTAGACCATAAGCAAAAGAAGGTATTCATAGTCTTCATTAATTACAGATTGGGAAAGAAATACTTGGATGTTTTCACCAAAACTGTGTGCATTGGTGTAGTCCATTTAAGTCAGAGGCATGAATATCTAAGACAGTCACTGTAAACTTTCCTTGCATTCATCCTACCCCAAACCTAGATGGATTCCTAAAGATAAGATAAATTAGACTACCATGGTCTGCAGCACTGGGATGAAAGTCTTCTCCACACCATCCCAAAAATGCCTACAGGGCCAACACCTGATGCTGAGTACAGAGACAACGGCTTTTATATGCATGCTGCTAGACCAGGCAGTGGTTCTGACTGCTCCTAAGTTGAAGGATGCTCCTAAATTGAAGGATGCAGAGGCAGTGATCCTCTGCATCTGGATTAACTTTGCCACTTAAAAATGAAAGTAAAAAGTTTGATTGAGGTTTATTTTAATTATGCCCATGGTTTCAATGGAAAAAAATTGTATCTGTTGTTTTAATGTACTGGTACATTACCTTCCTGTGTACCTCACATTTAAATGAAAAGCTGCCATTACTTTTCACTGTTCATGAGAGGATACATTTTACAATTTAAATTAATCTCTGAGAGAAGAGTTATAAAAGAGTATTGTTTATGTTGTGACATCAATTTCTGGAATTCCTTGGGCTTTCCTACACATACACAGTTCTACCATTAAAATGCATGCACATAGTTAAAAGTAGGACAAATTAAAAAAAAAGATTCAATGAGTCCGTGAGAATTTAGAAATATGCCGGCATGTTTTTCTCCCACATCCTAACAAAAGGGTAAAAAATCAGCCACTAGCTCCCAACCTAAACTCTAGAAGGAGGATCTAAAAATAAACAAGCTAAAACCAGAAAATAAGATTAGATCTGATATTAAATAACTTCTAAGGATTATAGAAAATAAATTGAAGCTAAGGCAATGCTACTTAAACATCCTGAAGAAAAACAGACGACTGAGACAAACTGTATCCTTTTTCTTAGTATTTCTTCCTCTGTGTTCTTTCTTGCTCTAAGTAGAGACATTCACTGTATTCAAATATGCCTTGTCTTTTGATTATGGACACAACTCCACTTTGCTTAGGCAAGTTGGTGGCAGTCAAAGCTTTAAATATCCAGAAGATGCAAAGTGTTAAAAAAACTAGAACCCCTCTCATCTTCTGCCAGCAGAGGATCTGGCCCCCGGGTACTTAAATACAGAAGGAGAGCCAAAAAAAAAAAGTATGTCGTCAGAAAAAGTCTATTTGCTGCTACTTTGCTACTCCAAATTAAACCGCAAGCATTTTTAATTTTATTTCTTTTTTAACAATTTTGCATAAAATATATCACATAGACATAAAAAATATTCTTTATGGGCAAAAGAAATTCTGCCCAACCTCACAGGTACATGGAAAACAAAGGATAACAAAAGGGAGAGGGTCCATTTGCTTACTGATTTTATACAAGTCTCCTTTACTCCAGCTTGCAGGGACATTAGGGGGCAGGCCAAGAAAGAAAAATAAAAGCATCTGAACAATGGATCTGCAGCCAAACCATCGCTCACTGACACCACTGTGGCCTGGTATGAATGACAGAAATTATTCAGTAAGGCGACTCTGCAAAAATATTCCTCCTTTAGACAGCATCTTCTCTGAGATAAGGAAGTGCCAAGTTATTTCAGGTTCTTCAGTTCCTTTTTTCTTCATGAAAAGGAGTTCCTGTACCTGCTACACAGGGGTGGATATATGAAGCCCCAAACTCAGGGCCAAATAGATGAAAGAAATACAACTGCTTTACTTCAGACCTAACAAGTGAGTCAGCAGTCAGATTCTATTTCCCTTGCTGAAGTAAGAAAACAAATTAAGCTGACAGCGTGCCTCTAATGGTGATGACATCACTGCGAGTGGGGTTATTTTCAGTCTCCACAGCACTGGTAAAAGAGAAGTGGAAAAGAGAGAAAGGGAACTTTTATTCATGCCTACTCCTAATATATTTGCTTTGCACCCACTCCCTCAAATTTGGTTTTTGCAATTGTCATTCTGTGCTTAGAATATATGTGTTTTTCAAAGGCTTTTTTTTTTTTGTTTCTTTCTTTAAAGCATCAGTACCTGAGGTTTACCACAATTTCAGTCTAGCATTAAGCATGAACAAATCCTCTAAAGGCTCTAGAACTGCACCTAAATAAAAGAGGGAAGAATTTAAACCGTTAGCCAAAATGTTCATAAGTGACCTTATACAGAGATTGTGGGTCTTCAGATGGCCAACCTGTGAGCCCCAGAGGACAGCATGGAGAGCTCTAGCTCTACATCTGCAAAAGTATCTCACTCTTGAGTGCACTCCCTGATTTTACAGTGGAGGTGTAAAAGCCTCTGCTTTTTGACAGTACAAAAGTTGCACTTTGAAGAGTTTTCTAACTTGGAAAAAACATACTTTCTGGGACAGCGCTGAGAGACATTATTAAGGTGGATACAAGAAGCCTCGAGGGGATTTGGGGAAGAGCAGGGCTTTCTACATGAGAAGCCTGAAGCACAAAGTGACATAAAAAATGCATGAGGCTGAGAAACAGTACGGGAAACGATGCAGAAGGATGCGGTACCATGAACAAGGTAACGAATAAAATGAGAAAAGTGAAATAAGCCGGGACAGACTTCTGCTGAGCCTTGAACCTGAACCTGAATAAGAAGCAGAACGAAGTGAACGTGCGGAAATGTCAGGAGAGAAGGGAGCAGCCTGGCTTTGTCAGTGAGTGATGAGACATGGGGTGATGAGAACATTGCAGCAACAGGACTGCAACTCCTGGCAGTGGCAACAGACAGGAAATGCTGAATTGCAAATACACAGCTCCCGAAGGTACAGGATTTAATAAGAAGCTGATGACTTGACACGGAGGATTAGAGAGGTTTCTTGTGTGGCAAGTGGTAATGGATTAAGAGAAAGGGTTTAGGTGTGAAAAGGGGAAGGAACGTTTTGGACACTCTGCTTCTGATGTGGAGATAGGTAAAGATGACTGGGCAGGAAAGATGAGGTGCGGTGACTGAGGAAATAGATGGACATGAGGTAAGTGAGCACATCAGATCTGCTTGATGTATTGCACAAAGAGCAGGAGACCCATTTCTTCTGTGAAGAGCTGTGTGAGAAGGATGATGAATACCTTGAAAGAAACACAAGAATGAAGTCTGTCTTCAGAAGATAAAATGAAGAAGAAGAAATGTACAGAGGACTAAGACGACTGGGAAGAGGCAGTCAGAGCTGGATGGAAGGAAATTAGTGACAGATTTCCTGCTTGTCTCCAAGGAAAAATAAACCCAGTGTGGAATGTAACCCTTTAAATAAGAGCCTTGGTGGGTCATGGGGGTTTCTGTGCATGAAAGTGGACAAATTTTGTCATAGTGGTGCTTTAAGGAGCTCATAAAGGATCGCTTTGTCCCGAGAAATTATTAAACAACAACCCAAAAAAATCCTTAGTGGTGGAATTAATAATTAAAGAATCATTGCAACAGACCAATTCAGCACTCTCCCGAGACGGCCATCTTATTGCAATTTACACTCTGTCTTAACCAACGTCATTAGTAGTGGTTCTAGAAAGCACAAAGGAATGAGACACTGAAATACTGCAGAAACACTGTCAACACTGATCAAAGCCCTCATCTTTGCTTTTGTTCAACTAGGGCAAGCAGCTCATTTGTGCACAGCAGAGGAGCATTCATTCTTGTGAAGCAGGCAAAATAGCGTCATTCCTTCCTGAAAATTGTGATTTTTAAAATAGCTTCTTTGAAGTCAGACAAAGTTTCAGTTTTGCTGAAAGTGAATCAGTAAAGGAGGAATATAATCCTGACAACTCGTTTAATCCTTTCTATTCTCTGTGGTGATGTCATACCAAAGACTCTATTAACTTGTAGGCCTACTCATGAGCTGAAAATGTGTTTCTTACTGCAAACATTTAGATGAAGACATTGGAAATTTTATCTGGTTTTAATGGATTTAATGAGACCCTGAATGGTTGGTTGTTCCATTAATCTTGTGTCAAGTGACTAGAAAAGAAAATATTGGCAGATTTATACAATTGTTTAGAGCATCTCTATGGCTGATCTCTGTTAAGACATCAGCCTTTCAGATTTCTTGTGATTCATTTAACAGCAACAGAAAAAAATCTTACATAGGATTAACTGGTTATTTATTTCCCATACATAACTGCTCCTTATATGCTCTTTAGAATTGTTTTGCTTTTATAATGGTTTTGCTCTTTTTCCTCTTCCCATTTAAAGAGCAATCTCCTATTCTCAGCCTCCCCTTTCTGTTTCTTCCTACACCTTGTGTAACCTTCCTTTGCACTTACTGCAAAATGACCAAGAAGCCAAAAAATCTTCCATAACTTCCCCTCCTCCACCTACAGTATCTTGCACGATCTAAGCAGAAGGTTTTCTCCATTTCTTAGCTAAAGCACACCACAGCCCAGAAATTTTTACAATTCAGACAGCACAGACTGTACAGTTTCTGGATCACCTATCACACATATACCTTTTTGCAACACCAAAGCTTCAAATAAGGGACCTTGTCTTAACACAATCTTCAGCTGCTCTGCAATGTTGCTACATTGCCAGACAAATGTTGCTGCTCCCTGGTGTTTCTGCTCCTTTGGCAAGGTCTTGACTCTGGAGCAAGGCCTTGAGGGTGTCTTTGTTTCATCAAACAGGGCAAAGTGGGTCAAAACAGCAGGGACAGAGTGTGTATCCCCCATGAAGGGGATACAGGGCTGGTTCAGCTAGCATTTTTCTCTTCACTCCTTCCAGATAATGAGTTGGCTTCCACCACATTCATATCTCCCTTCAGTAGGCACTGCCTTTGGGTGAGTGAAATGAATGCTCACTGCAGAACATCATCAAATGGTCCTGGAATGATTGCTGGGGATCTAAATGTCCATATTCAGAGTAGGCACCTTTTCACCAGTAAATTGCCCATGCGACACAAGGAAGGGTGCCAGTATGCTTCAGAGTTTGCCAACCCCCAGCTCATACTGAGTGGTGGAGAACCACTCCAGTGTAAGTCAGCCATCAGTGAAGTTCCTTTTTCACAGAAGCGATATATCAACAGTACATGGGACCATGAATCTGTCACATACCTGAATTATGAGGGAGCTAGCATACACAGCAGGAATTCCCCAGCTGCCCTGGAATAAGACATCATACAAGGAGATGGGAAAAATACTACATACATACAGCATTTTGTAAAACACATACGATCATGATCGCTTTTCATTTACATTTGATGATGCAACAAGTTTTATTGATGCCAACCTAGGCAAGCATTTATGGGCATGGGTCTCCTTCTGACTGTCACTGCTTGGTTCCCTAGAGAAGGCAAGGCACAAATGTGAGATGCTGGTGGAAAAGCACGTGAACTATCTAGAGAAAATACACAGATCTTTCAAAACCAGCAGAGGTAGAAAACTGTACTTTTCAGTCTGATCACTTGAACAGTAGGTATTTCAGAAAAAGAAAAAAAAAAAAACCAGCAGATTGCTGGGAATGAGGATCAGGTTTTGCCAAGCAGGATAAAGGATAGCTGTTAACTCAGTCAGGAGAATCCTGTTGAGTGTAATTAAGGGTTAGGAAAGAGAAAGTAAAGCTTTAGCTTTGAAACAGATTCTTGGCAAAGAGGTACTGGATATCTAGAAAAGGAAGTGACGAACAAGATTGTTAGATGATTTGGTGGGTAGCTTCTGAAGAAACCAAGGGATGGGGGCAGGGCATTAAAACTGCTCAATGGGTAGAGCATAAAATCAGGAAATTGAGATAGTACAGTTAGATCCTAAAAACACTACACGAAGTGGGATTTGCTTGTCAGTAAACTCTTTAAATCAGACCTAATTTGACGATGATAATAGAAAGGTGTGTGACCCTTAAACCTATAGGTGTAGGGGAAGGGGATGTGTGGTGTGCATACAATGCTGAAGCCTCCTCTAGGCCTGGTATGTTTTATAGTAATGGCTTGTGAAGGTGGCAAGTTTGTTACTGCTATACTATCTTATATACTGTTGTATTCTACCTCTCACTTTTGTGTCTTATTTAACACAGCAGGACCCCCCAATCCCGGGACTGAGCCCTATTCATACTCTACAGTTTCCTTTTTGTCTCAAAATACTAAAATCTGATCTGCTTCTCAATGTTCCACTGTAAATGGAGCAACATCTTGTACTCAGTACTTGATAGCAAATTTCCACATAAGATTTCAAAGCTCACCAAAAGGTTTCTCATACTCTGCAGTGAACAGGATAAGCTCTGTCATTCTGAAGATAAATCTGAGTTATCTGTCTGTACAGAAACACTAAAATGAGAACATATGTTGGAGACAGGTATGCTGTAATGAGACCGTATTTTATTGAATTCCAGATTTCCATTCCGGATGTAGAAACCACAGGCACAATATTTCCTGCTAGTACAGTGACCACAGATAAAAGGTAAAGCAGTAATAACATCAAACCTGATCCATTATGCTTTAGTATCTCAGTGCCGTTTTATGTAAACATATATACATCCAGAAAAGTTAGTTTTTTAAGCAGTGAGTCAGTCAGTCACTGTATCTCTAATATATGTAGGATTTAGAAGTATTCTTATTGTCATTATCACATCTTCTACTAAGTTGGCAGGATCAGAACTTCAAAGAAGAGCCTGCCAGAGGAAATTGTAGGAAATTTTTGCATTCCTGTACAATTCCATCATCCAGGGGCCTGTAATGGTGAAAGCACCCTTCAGCAGATGTTGTTTGAAAGGTTGGGTTAAGTCTTAATACATGATAGATGTTCATCTCAGTTCTTCCCTTTTTAATTATTGATTATAACTCTCTTTAACCCTGGTTTGTATAGGCAGTCCTTCTGGTGTCTCTGCTCTGACAGCACACACCAGCTGGAAAGTTCTTGCAGCACCTTGTCTTTCTCAACATGGTCTTTGTCAGCTTTCCAAACACCAATGGAATCATCCTTTCAATACCCCCATGAGGTTAAGGAGATGTTCTTTATGTTTGCAACTGAAGTATGAAGCAAACAGTTCTAATTATCACCTGGGTATTCGTAGACTATTTGAGTAGGGCGTATTTATGCTTCTCCAATCAAGGCCTCTTCACAGTTTTGAAAATGTCATTAAGAAAGACTAAGTGTTCTTAGTTGAATCCTATCTGTATTAAGAAACTTATCAAATTACACAGTTGCCCTTTGAGGTGAATTGAATCAATGTCTCCTGAGAGTATGAGACCCTGTGTCTAGCAGCTATATGAATAAACTTCCTTGATTTATTTTTTTTTAATCTCCTTGATGTTTGGGGTTTTTTTCCATGTAAATTTGGACCAAAACGTCCTTATATTCTCTTGTGCATTAAATTTAAATTACACACCTCAGTACTATGCTTGTAATACTGGAAACTGAATTTCACACTCTTGGAATGCATTTACTATTTCATATTCATTTTAATCCAGAATATACTGCCTATTAATTACTATCTAATACACTGCTACATGATCTAGGTGAGTGTTGGATTGTGGGGTTTGTTGTTATAGTTTGCTTTGCTACCCCCCCTTTTATTCATTTGTATTTTAAAAATGCAAGTTCAAGCTCACAAATATTATTCTGATAGTAACATTATTAATTAATGTAACTAATCCTGTTTTATACTCACTAATTTTTGGATATGACTATGGTGATTTGCTAACTCTGCCATGAATTCTGCCTTAATTGCAAAGAGCAAGTAGGTGCTACTTTCAACCTAGGCAAGGCATTAGATACCACAAACTGTAAGCAAGCTTCCCCAATTTCTACTACCCACATATCAAGGCACCTTCTGTGAAGAAGGACAGGCAAGTCTTACTGAGGTCTTATTTCAACAGGTGACATTTCAGTGAGATTTGTTAGAAGCGAGATTAAAAATTGGTGCATCTAGTGGAGCCCACCTAATTTGCATGATGGCAGGTTAACAGGGTTTTATACAGCACTGTCATGGTAGTGCCATATGCTACCCTTTGCCTGATGAACGCTATCAAATTTTCCGGCACAATGCATGGAAAACATCTGTGTGGATGCAATACGATTGCAACCACTTACGCAAAGGTGAAGTCAACCCCCACAGCTTAGTCTGGTGGGTGACAGTTATTAGTAGTGACTACAGTCAAGTAGTGATGGCTGTGCCCAGGGGGAAAGAGGGTAAAAGGAAAGGTCTGCTGCTACAGGTGAAAGCAGGATCTTGCTTTGGCCTGACAAAAGGAATGAAGAACAGGAGCTCCTGTCTTGAGGCAAAATAGCTTCAGCGTCTTACCTCTCGCTGGGAGAACAATCCAACACTGAGCTTAGTGGGATCTGAAAGTCAGAATCCTCCGCATCTCCCAGAGATTAACTGATATGTTTCTCTTCCCTGTGGAGACAATTTCCAGATGATTTTCTTGCCCTGAGGTCTGTTCTTGCATAGTGGCTCCTATTAAAAGCCTGATGCTGCTTTCTCCTTTATAAAATTTAAATGTGTAGTGTGATAATACCCAAACCACCGAACAATGAAACAGCATACTTCTGCCTACCCTCTGCACTTCAGCGACTGAAAAAAGGTCAGACTTCTATTGTTTGCAGCCCTTTTATATGCTAGTACATAAGATCTTTGCCCTTGTTTTTTGGTTTGGTTTTTTTTTGACTTCATAAAATGCCTACAGGGAAGGACAAAAGATGGCCAACATACCGAATTCAGAGATGCTAACTGAAACGTGACACCCACTCTCCTCAAAAGAGTTTTTAATTCAAACAAGTAATTTGGAATCGGTACCTATGGCAGGAAAGTACTAGACAGCTATGAAAAGGGGTGATCATAGAATTTTTTTTATTTAAAGGAAGCCTTGTATAAAAGAGGGGTTGCTTGAACTGTTAAATGCAAGCTTAGGTGTAGGGCTTTCTTCCTGGTGTCACTGCCACCTTTCAGCTGCATAGGTTCTTCTCCATAATGGCACACCTCAGATGTATGTACTTGACTGTAGTTAATGCAGATACAAGTGCATGAGCTTTGATAACGTAAAGCAAGTTATCCCCATGAGGGAATAGAAAGTCATGTTTCCAGAGGGATGGAAAGAAACATTTAATCGTGGATTTTTATAAAATCTTGATTTGCGTGTCAAACACATCAGATTTCTATTCAACACTCCAGCAGCCAGCTTGAGACTCAAGTGACCTGGTGCTGATCAGGCTACAAAAAGTTTATTCCTTGTTACTATCATTATGCTATCAAGCGTAAAGGCTGCCAAGCACTACTGAATTATCTGTTTTCCAATACCTTGTTCTAAATCTCACACCAGTAACTGGCCAGAGTTTTGCAAATTGCCTATTCTTGAAGGAAGGAGTCCCAACCTCTCTTCAACCTTTAACTCATTTTTATTGGGTTGGTTGGTGGGTTGGTTGGGGTTTGGGTTTTTAGAGACAACTGAAGCTAAAAAGGGTAGGGTTAGCTTTGCCATACATCTATACCTCAGTTTAGCTCACCACATGGCATCACACACAGTTGTGCCACTTTGAAAGGGAGGCTGATGTAAGGGCCAGATTGAACAGCAGTGAGCAAGGGTACAGCTGCTTTTCCTGGCAGTGGTAGTGGCTTTGAGTGACCATTCAACTACATTTACTCCAGTTATGGAAGTCTCTGTATTACCAGCTCAAGTCTGATTTGTTACAAGCAGCTGCCTATCTGCTCCTTTGTACACAGGTATTTATTTATGCTTATGTGAATGTAAAGTGGGATCTAAAATGCCCATGCAGAAACAGAAGTATAGTCTGTGTTCATTACAATAGTACATGCATGCACACACATTTTCAATAACTAGCACTCTCGCCATTCCACCCACTTCAAGAAAACCTTTGTATGTTTGAAGAATGTTAACTTTTATCAAGGACAGAGCAAAGCATGACCCATGAAAATCTAGAAATGCTTTGGGGCAGTGTTGAAAATGAAGTGGGTTTCTTAAACACAGTTTGGAAAATTTAGCTTTGACAGCAAGATGTCTGACACCAGTACCCATCTTCTGTTGCTGGTCTAATGTTTTGAGGATTCTTCTGTATCAGCCAAGCCACGTGATGTTGCAAATGGATGGGTATTTATTACAGTGCTTGACATTTCAAGAGAACTGTGTAGGACCACATATATTCAGGGATCTCAGTATATGTTCACATCAGCTGCTTGTGTACTAGCCAACAGCTGAGGATGAAGAGTGAAACAAGGGTTGTTTTCAGAACCTGTGGGGGTTTTCTGACAGCTTTATCTTCACATCTCCTGGCCTAAGTATGACATTCCCGCTTGGAGGCAACTCATGCAGTTCAACTACTACTTAAATGGCATTGTAAAAACAAATTCCTGCATGTTAATTCCTTTCCCTCTTTGCCTAATGATATTCACAACACTACATAGTCCTCCCTATCCTCACTCACGCCTCAACTTCTCCATTCGCTCTTCTGTTTACACAAACGAAGTTTCCGTCTCTCTGATTCCCCCACCCCCCNCTCGTACAAGGAGCCGCGCCTCGGCCGCTGCCGCCTCACAGACCAGCGGGCCTACCACAACGCTGCGCAAAGCTAACTGAGGCCTGACAGCGGCCAAGTACGGACGGGCCTCTCCCCTGGGAGCCCCACACCTTCCCGGTCCGGCTGCCCGCGGTCACCGAGCGCTTCTCCCGCCCGCCGGACCGCGGCGCGGGCGCCGGCCCTGGCCGAGTGTCCCGCAGCGCCGCGTTCCAGCGTCTCGCACGCAGCTCAGCTCGGCTGTACGCGGCCGCCAACTCCCGCTGAGCCGGGCGGGCCTCGCTGCCCCCATGCCTTGTCCCCATGCCCTGTCCCCATGCCCTGTCCCCGTGCCCTCCGGCCTTGCTCGGCTCGACGGACCGCCACCCCGCCTAACCCCGCAGCCCGGCACCTGCGAGCGGCAGGGGCTGAGGCGGTAGGGAACCCGCCCGGCGGTGGGGCGCGCAAGCGCCGTTGGCCGAGCAGGTACGACCCGAGCGCCATGTTGTGAGCGGAAGCCGGGCCCGAACAGCGGGCCGGGG
>VXBZ01007897.1:0-47250 GCA_013399135.1 Heliornis fulica | reverse complement strand
GTAGCCCAGGATGCGGTTGGCCTTCTGGGCCGCAAGAGCACATTGTCGGCTCATGTTGAGTCTCTCATCCACCAACACTCCCAAGTCCTTCTCCTCAGGGCTGCTCTGGAGCCACTCCCTGCCCATTCTGTAGTTGTGCCTGGGATTGCCCCGACCCAGATGCAGGATCTTGCACTTGGCCTGGTTGATCTGTAGTTATATAATATATTGAACTCTCTTAATAGTGTAAAGACTGGTTGCTAACTTAATAATTAATATTAGTTTTGATCACAAAGTCACAGACTGGTCTTGGTTGGAAGAGACCCCATGGATCATTGAGTTTCAACCCCCTTGCCACAGACAGGGCCACCAACCTCTGGATCTAGACAGGGCTCCATCCAGCCTGGCCTTGAACACCTCCAGAGTTGGGGCATCCACCACCTCTCTGGGCAGCCTGTAATATAACTCAATAATATATCAAATGTTGAGGTCAATCGCAGAACAATCATACAAAACCAATACTATAAATGGGATTAAATTTGTAAGGGGCTTTAAAGGAGCTTACAAAGATAGGCAAAAAAAGTTACAGTATTTATCAGAGAGGCTACTTAAATATCCCCAAAATATTCCAGCAATAGTTAAAATTCAAAACAGAGATGTTTTTGGGGTGGAAGATTTGTAGTATCAAAAATTGGGGAAACTTTGGGGACAGCCAATGTTCTTCATACAGAAAATTCTAGTAAAGTGTAGGAAAGAACATGAAGTTCAGCAAGGTAAGTCCAGATTAGCAGAACTTTGTTTGTAAACAGAATGTGAGAACAGAGGTGCTGAACTAAATCTATAAAACTTGAAATTTATACAGTCAGTTATTTTATTGATTAAATGAATGGGGGGAAAGCAAGTACCACAGGAAACAGTGGTTTATCCATTTAATATGCTATTATGGTTTAGATCCCTGAAAAAAACCCAAGCCTGTATGATGGGAACAATGGGTGTCTAATATTATTATTAAAAGACAATATTTGCACCAAACTGTTCTGTTCAAACTGATGTTGTGTGTGCTAGATGGTGGTTTTTTATGCGAGATTACCTGTGTGGGTCCATTGTTGATTAGAAGGATAAATGGGTATAGCATTAGGCTTATTGTGCAGGTGCCCAAAATAGTACAATTTTGTCAGACATCTGTGATGAATTTGATCTCTTTTGCAGTGAATGTTGGAACTGTAATTTAAAAAAAAATATTACAAGTGACATTAAGACTGTCGATCAATATATAGTTGTAGTGTGTCTAGTGCAGGATATTTCCAGCTTCACAAAAAGTGGTTAATGGATTGTGGGTGGGATGTGGGCTACATGTCTTGATGTACTCCTTTCTTAGAAAGGATTTACTATGATTATATTTTTTTCAATACCGGTGCCCTAACATACACTACTACTTGCTATTTCCTGGACCCTTCCAGTGCAGTTACTTAGGGTGTTTGTTAATGGTCAAGAAGTTAAATAATCCAAATTAAAAATAACAGTTAAAAAAAATTCCTTCTTTAAACTGTGTTTTTGCCAGGAAAATAAGTACTTGATTACACCCTAAGAGTTCAGTGGGTTTAAACTTGTAATCTTTGATTGCTGGAACTATTGGTGGTTCGTCTCTTGTAGTTGATTGGATTTTGTCAGAGATTCTGTCAGTTCATATGTGAGATGTGCATGTGCCAGCTGCCTGCTGCAGATTCCTTGATGTTTGTCTGTTTTATGCTTAGTTAGGCAGCTGGTAGGATCTCCTGTGTCCATCAGTCTTTAGGAAAACTGCTGGAACACATTTAAGTATTTATTTCTACCAATTTAATGAATTGTGACAACAGGTTTAAAAGCTTTTGGGTGTGAAATTTGTAGCTGAGTAACGTGACTACTCTCACTGGAGAACAGAATAGGAAATGGAATTTGAGTGGATTGGAAGAGCGTATTGTAGGTCACCTCTACAAGAGATGTGCACCCACCTTGCATGAGGTAAATCAATTGCTGATGTGTTTAGGTGGAAGTAGAAGCTTTCTGTGGATTTTTTCAGTTATTTTTCTTAGAGTTCTCTTGTGCTATCATCTGAAATTTGGAGCCAGGCTACTGTAAATAACCAAGCCTTTGATCTCTTCTGCTTGCTTAGCGTCCCACTGCAGGAGTGCAGGTGAAGAGTAGTCAAGGTCTCTAGTCTATGTCTTTTGAATTAGACCATTCTGTACATGTGAGAGAGATATTCAGCCTTCTCTTATTCTGTATTCATCAGACTATTATATTTAGTCCCAAACTGTTACGTTATCGAGCCATGCTCTTGGCTCTACTTAAATACTAGAGTCTCTGCCAAGGAAAAAGGAACCTGTTTCATTTGCTCACCTCTTAAGCATGACGCTGACCTCTTCACTCACAGTGGTTTAAATATTGCCACTTCCGTTAGGAACCTTTTGCCTTTACATTTTAACTCTTAAGAAAGGCAGTACGCTTTGTAGACTCTCTGAATACACAGCTGCTTTCCATTTAATAGTGTCATATACAAGCAAATCATAAATCATACATACATATTCTTCTTTGCCTTACATGGCTCAGACTGTTCCGAGGAAAAACTGGTTCTACCATCCAGTGATTTCTTTAGCATAATCATTGCTTGGCTAGACCTATTTAAAAAGATCTTGCTAATCCAGTGATCTGGCTCAGACTTGACCGCGTGGCGCACATGCTGATTTCTTGAGTTTGTTCCTACTTCCAATAAGTTTGTTTGGAATGCATTGCTTGAATTTAACTGGAAAGTAACTGAAAGCAACGCAGGATTAACAGGAAAAACAGATTGTACACAGCGGTTCATTTGCATTGCGAAAGCTTGCTATGTTTTTTTTATTAAACTGATAAAATTTGGAAAAAGTCAATGACATAAAGGATTAGAGCCTTTTTAAAACTGGAGGTTGATCTCACCTTTTTTTTTTTCTTCAGAAAGAGGCTTCTCTCAGGCTTCTGGTAGCTTGTTCTGCTTTGAACTGTGTTTCAGTGCCATAAAAAATAGTAAGCGTGAAGTCTTAGTTTACTCTGTAGTAAAGTCGTACTTAGCCTGCAGTTAATGTACATTATTATTATTCACTGACATGATTGTTGTAGCAGGAATCGCTGTTTCTGAAAATCTGCATGTGGAGTCAGTTTAGAGCACATGGCTTTGTTACATAAATTGCCCCGTTTTAGGCCCCAGAGTTTAGCCATCATTACTTGTTAGGGCATTACACACTCCTCCTCTCCAGCTAAAGTCAATTGTCTTATTTGTTCTACTGTTTCTTGTCTCATTTTTTCCTGTTGACGAGATACTCTAGAAGCTGTTTTGCAATGTGAACCGAATATAGAGATGTGTGGCTAAAATACAATTGCTAATTTAAATATATGCCATAGATTTGAGAAAAGGAAAAGTGTGTTACTTGTGGCCTTGATGATAATAATGTATGTATACACAGTATACTTCCTTATAAACAGACTTTTTCGAAAACACTCATTTATATTTCTTAGGTAAACTGGTGGTCTTATGGTTGTCTGATAATTTCAACTTCATGTATCTTACAGAAGGATAGTACAATATTCACTGCTTGTACTCAGCAAGTAAAAGATGCTATAGTGAGCAGAGTTTCAGCTTTTTTGAGTAACATCTTGACTGAGACAGCTTATAAAGATTACATTCACCTATATAGTAACCCATAACATGTGAAGCTGATTTCTTACTAATCCTCCCTCATGGAAAGATGACTTCCAGAGTAGATTAGAGTTGTACTGGAGGTCTCTTGTATCTCCCTGTAGTCAATTAGAAGATGAGAAAATGGCAGTGTTACCATGTGTAAGAACTCTGCACTGGAGATGGGGGCAGGAGAGGAGGCCAGTGTCATATTTGGGCTGTCCATAATTCTTATACTTTAGATTTATTGGCTGCATCTTTTAGCATAAGGAAATGCTCAGGAGAAAACTCGGTAGAGCTGGTAAATTGTCTGAGATTGAATGTTCAAAATGTTCGATGTGTTTGCGTATTTGAAAATTAGAATTCATAAATTCAGATTTAATCTGTCATTTTTTATAAAAGATTTTCCTCTATTTGTATGCAAGCTATGAAAGACTATAGTAATCAAAAGCTGTTAGAGAAAAATATCAGGAAGGTTCCACACAACAAGTTTGCTGAAAAACTTAACTGTGGGAAGGCAGGTATAGAGTAAAGCTAAAATCTCTGAAGCTCTGAGCACTTTTAATACCTTTCTATCATCTCAAAATATATATCCATACATGCATGTAACTTGAAGTAAATTTAAATTCTAAAAAAAAAATAATTTGTTAATTAAGCCTTGTGTTCTCTAGGGAAACAATGCACAAATTTTGCCTCCGGTAGTAATGGAAAATGTAACCATTTTGATAGTTTTTTGTTTGCTTCTTAAATTGTATTGAATTGCTGTTAAACTTCAGTCACAAACCAAGAATTAATGCCCGGGGCCATATCCTGTACCATAACTTAGGAAGTACATATCGTTCCATATAGCTTGCTAATGGTCATGTTTGTTGCGTAAGCAAGATCGTTCTGTGTCTTTCTAGTAGAAGTCTCTCTTAGAGATTCTTCTAGTATCATTGACAATACAAAGAAAGCAATTTTTGACCAACAAGGCTTTTAAAAAATCTGTACAGCTAACACTCAAATTTAAAATCCTGTTACTTTATGGACTTTTAAAATAGTCCTTAGAAAAGTACAGAAAGTAGCCAGCTATTAAAACTATCATGTTCTTAGTTTTTATAAGGCTGTACTGTAGTTATGCATGTTCACTAGTCATGGTGTGGAGTAAGGACTGATTGCTGCATAAGGTCTTGCTCTTAGAAAGAACATGTTTATGTTCTTTATTGTGGCTTTTTTTGCCGTTCAGTCTTTATCAGGTTTATTTCTTCTGCAGAAGTTGTAGTGGAAATAATACCTAGCTGTATAGAGTAAGGCCTCAAATGCCAGATTGGTTTATTCTTACTTCTTACTGTGACTTCATCGAGTTTGATGATGCATGAGGATCAAAGTGAGAGTGTCATTGCGTGCCAGCAATATGCAGTCTTCTGGTTTTAGTTTCAATGACTTCTTTTTATATATAGAATATGGAGAAAAGAATGCTTGATCCTGTAGAGTAGTATGCCATAAAAGCACATCTGCAAGATATTTCTGTATGTAGACTCAGCATTTCTAGTAACTTGCCGTGTCTGTTTTTTACAGAATGGACAGCAAATTGTGGATGAACCTATGGGAGAAGATGATATCAACCCACAAACTGTGAGTAAAATATGGTTCTAATAAAGATTGTACAATATTCTAGCACACTGATATTACAGGTAATTTGCCACTAATGTTTTGTTGTTCTTTACTTGATATGAAGTGCAATCTAGAATCCTGAGTGTTGGTGTGACTTGAACGAGATCTCAAACAAAACAATTCCATCGTGTCCTGTTAGTCACATCAGTGTATAGTTGAAAATACCTTACATGTGTGAGCCCAGAATATGCTTTACTATTAAGGTTTCCGTTGATACTTGCTGTATCAAATGCAATTCTTTCAGAGTGGCAGTATGTACCACATATGCACAGTATGCACCCATTTTAATTTGATAGACAAGGTATAACAGTAATTATCACCTTTGCTTTTCTTACTGTCATAAGATTTCTTGGCAGTATCTAGCTGTACTGTTTTGTTGTTGGCATTGGTCACTTCATATTTTTCTTACTGACCTGTGTAAAACTCTATTATTTGCAAAATAAATCTTCATTAGTCTAAAAGATTGTTTCTATTCACTTTCTCCATAGTACTAAGAAAACAAGATACTAAGTTTTAGGTCTGCTTCCAGGGCTTCTGGTTGAAAAGATTAGAAGTGTCACCACTGGAATTCACTCAAGAATAATAAAGCTAGTCCATTGAGTCCCAGGAGTTTCCTAAGTCTTTTCTCTGTTGATGTGGATTCAAACTTTCCTCTTGTGTTGTGAATTTGACTAAGTGGGAGTGAAAAAGAATTAGTTCAGATCTGACAGAGCTAGGAATTTCAGAAACGGTTACATGAGATACTTGAAGATGATAGCTGTAGTTATTAATTTAGATGGTGACTTAAGACCCTTCCGTGCCTCAGATAACATGTGGTGGGCTGAAACATACTTGGTGAAATTTTCATTGGGATGGAATAGCCAAAAGCAGAAGCTGGACTATTCATATAGATCTTGAGTGTTTGCAGTAAATGAGATCTGGACAATAAGTATTAGAGACATCTGAACTAATACATTGTGAAGCTGTTGTGAGTTGATCACAGTCAGGAAGGTTCATTGATAACTTAAGTTCCTCATCATCTGGTAAAACTGTGGTTTACAAAATTTCATAATGTGAAGACAGCAGTGAGTTCAGATTTCTTCTTGCAATGCCTGTGACTTTTTCTCAGATATGAAGGCAACCTTAGTGTTTACCTGTAGTTTTGTGTTATAGTACTGTTAAACCTGGTGATAAATGGTCATACGGATAAAACACAATATTTCAAACTCCGCGTTTGGTAGCAGTTCATGTACAAGTGGCTGGTATTGCATATGGTGCAGACTTCAGTTTGTGATTAGATTGTCAAAGCTGCTTCCATCTAAATGCAATGCAATAGCAGTTCATCTTTCTGCTGAAGTTTTGGACAGAGACGGTTTAGGTAAGTGGAGTAGCCCTTTCCATACTTGTCTTCAAATGTACCAGTAATAGCTGTTGCTCTTAAGCGGATATGAAAATTAAGAGAGTAAAACCCTGTGCTATATAACTGCTTTTGATTCCTGCTCATACCATGCAAGACTGCTGTTTTTAACACAGGAGGAAGAAACAAGGCAAGCGCTGACAGATTATTCTGAAGTAATGCAGTGTTATAAAGTAAGAAAGGAACAATATTTGTGTGGTTAGAATGCAGCACCAGAACATCATTAGTTCAAATATTCTGCGTAACATAGTCTACAGCACTTACTCAAGTTCTTGTTTGAACTAGAATGTTTATTTCTGGAAAAGTGGTCAGGTTTTGTTTGTTAATTTACTTTATCGTCTTCCTATGAGTTGAATTTTTTTAAATACTAAAATTATGTTTGGTTTTTTTTACTGAGTTTACATGAGAACAGTTTGATAGCAAGGGGGTCGCCTCTGTGAGAAGAGGTCAGTGATGTTGCCCTACCATGGAAGACAGAGTCGGTTCTTGCTGGGTCCAAAATAGACCCCCCATTGGCCAAAGCAGAGCCTGTCAAGAGTGGCTTGGTAGCCAAGCAAGGTTAGCCCACAACTATCAAATTTCTTTTTGAAGATTTGATAACTGCATGATTATGTAAAAGTGGTTTTCTGAACTTTTTTTTCAGACATTTCTGAATAGCTGCTGTATTGGGGACAACCTGTTTAATATAGTATCATAGGATCATTTAGGTTGGAAAAGTCCTTAAGATGACCAAGTACAACTGTAAACCTAACACTGCCAACTCCACTGCTGAACAGTGTCTTTAAGTGCCACATCTACACAACTTTTAAATACTTCCAAGCATAGTGACTCAATCACTTCCCTGGGCAGCCTCGTCCAATGATTGACAACCATTTCATTGAAGATAACTTTCCTAATATCCAACCTTAAATTTCCCTGATTCAACTTGAGGACATTTTCTTTCCTCCTATGATGTGTTACCTGGGAAAAGAGACTAACACCCACTTTACTATAACCCCCTTTCAGGTAGATGTAGAGAGGGATAAGGTCACCCCTCAGCCTCCTTTTCTCCAGTCTAAACATCCCCATTTCCATCAGCTGTTCCTCATAGTACTTGTGCTCCAGACCCTTCTCCAGCATCATTGCCCTTCTCTGGATGTGCTCCAGAACCTCAGTGTCCTTCATGTACTGAGGGGTCCAAAACTGAACACAGTACTCAAGGTGTGGCCTCAAAAGTGCCAAGTACAAACGGCTATTGACTTCCCTAGTCCTGCAGGGCATGCTATTTCTGATACAAGCCAGGATGCTGTTGGCCTTCTTGGCACTCTGTTGGCTCGTGTTCAGCCAGCTGTTGACCAGCACTCCCAGGTCTTTTTCTGCTGGGCAGCTTTCCAGCCACGCTTCCCCAAGTCTGTTGTGTTGCATGGTATTGCAGGACAACTCAAATGCAGGACCTGGCACTTGGCCTTCTTGAACCTCACACAGCTGGCCTCAGCCCATCAATCCAGCCTGTGCAGATCCCTCTGTAGGCCCTTCCTACACTCAGGCAGATGAAGACTCCCACCCAGCTTGCTGTCTGCATCTGCAAACTGACTGAGGGTGCACTCGATCCTCTCGTCCAGATCATTGATAAAGGTATTAGAGATCTGACCCTAGCACCAAGCCCTGGGGAGCACCACTTGTGAACACCAACTGGATATAAGTCCATTCACCACAAGTCTTTGGACCCAGCCATCCAGACAGTTTTTATGCAGTGAAGAGTCTGAGCCATGAGCAACCAGTTTCTCCAAGAAAATGCTGTGGGAAGTGGTGTTCAAAGGCTTTACTGAAGTCCAGGTAGACAACATCCACAGCCTGTCCCTCACCCACTAAGCATGTCACCTTGTCATTGAAGGAAATCAAGTTAGTCAAGCAGGACGTGCCTTTCACAAACCCATGCTGACTGGGCCCGATATACTCATCAAAAATTTCAAACATTTATCTGATATTCTTTCTGTCACGCTTGAGCTACTTGACGTAAGATTGTTTTATTACTTTAGTGTCTGAAACCAGTATTTTAGGGATCTATTTTGCCTTTTTTTTTCGAGCTTGTGGTGAATAAAATGTTTTTGATAATGACAGTCTATAGGTTTTGTACACAGAAATTTACTGCAGCTGCTCAGTTACCGCTGGAAGCTAACCTTTGCTGTCTGTCAGCTACTCTTCCAGTGCTTCAGATCTGTTTTGGTGCAAGATAAAGACTGATTTTACATGACCACTGAAACTTAAGTTCTTTTGTTTAACTTTGCACTGCAATGGATTTAGACCACTTACCTGGTCACTGACAATTTATTAAACTTCTCAGGTGTAATTGGGGACAGTAGAATAAACAGGTCTAGCATGTCACACTACATCAGGTAGAAAGACAATGTTTTGGTAGGGTATGCGTGTTCAGGGTAGAGTTGCATAGTCCTATGGAGATAAAAGGTGAAAACTTGAAATACTGCGTCCCTTTGCTGTGTTGTTTGGGTAGTATGCTGATAATGAAAATCAGATAAGAACATTAGAATAAATATGAAAGCCTAACACAGTTTTATCTGCATAGGAAGTCTCTCTAGCATTCTGCATATAAAAAGATAATATACAGATTTCATCTTCTTGACTCCCTGTTCTTTTGGTCAAAAGTAAAGTTAATTGACAGAAGAGTCTGAGTTATATAGCTTTGATAATCCAGTAATTTAAGAAAATCAGCAGGATCTGAAATGGTATGTGCCTGTTTCTGAAGAGTCCAAGATACTGTATTATTTAATGTCTTGAACCTCTTGAGAGGAATCATTCAGCATTCTAGTATTGCTACAATAAATATACTGGCTATATCTGGCTTTATAGCTTGATGTCAACATTTTTTTTTCTGATGTATCTCATAAATGATCTAGATCCAGCAGGAAATAAATGTAAGAACAAGTAAACAACTGGCTGAAGTTTGACCTAATGTGAAAGCTTAAGTGAACATTACTGAAAGAGAGGAAGCTATTTAAAGACTTTTATTTGCTGCCTTTCTCACTCTTGAGCTACCTACCATTGCTTTTTGTATCTCTGTGTCCATAGAGATTGAGTAAATTAACTGAGCAAATTAATTGTTTTGAGCTCTGGCAATTAGGATGTGTGTTTTTCTACTAGCTAAAGCTAACCAGAAGCTATAGCTGGTCTACCAAGTAGCTTCTTCTTTGTAGATATGTGAAGCGCATGTGGTGTGTGCCGTTTTCTTTGTTCCATTCTGCTGTCTGGATTCAATTCGTGAAAACGCTTACTATACCTGATTGTGTTCTACTAGCTTAAGCATAATTATTAAATGTACAAAAATATTTGTTTCCAAGCATTTGTGAAAAGTTATTTCAGTAATACTTTCTAAGTTGCAGAAAAAAATCATTACATTTCTCATTATGTAACCTGCAAGGACTGAAGATTACTTTTTTTCAGTACAGACAGGAGTAGAAGCTATTAAGGCTCAAACAAATGAGATGAAACAGTAAATCCTTTCTCCAGTGAAGGTGGTTGGGTAGTTTTATTACATTTTTTTGTGTGCTTTGGTAAAACTTTAACCAAAATGAGCAGAATTGAATCAGACATAGAATGAAATAGAACTGTAATATAAAGCAATATACTAAAATATGCTGGATTATTAAAAAAAAATCTCAGTAGCTGTCATCCTTTTGCTAGAAATATATAACTAAGCTAGTTAAGACTGTCAGTGGGTAGTCAAAGGTAGTTTAAGAAATGCTTGCGAAGAAAAGTCAGTAGTGAACAACATGTTTTTCATTTATGTTTCTCTAATGCTGTTTGAAGAAGACACCTTTTTGCAGTCAGGAGAGCTGAAAATCACAACATTTTTCTTGCAAATCAGTGTTTTAATAGAAGAGTTTATAAGTTAAATGTTATCTTAGAAACTGCTTTAAGATACTGTAGAAAAATAATTTGAAGCTTGTGGGCTATACAGTGTCTTTGCTGAAGTACTGAACTTGATCAATTGTATGTAGTAGTAATAATGTTGAGATTCTACCTTTTATGTGCATGTATACTGTACAATTTACCATTCATCTATTAAACACTGGTTAGCTTGGAAGTGGAGGAGGGTAGGTGTCAAGGTAAGGATGGGGAGATGATTATAGTCATGGGCAAAACAGCCCCCTGTCACTCCGGCAGTAATATTAAAATCTGAGTGAACTGATGTAATCTCATTTGTGTCACCATGTATGAAAATAATGAAAGATAAAAATGTTAAAATGAAGTAATTTGTGAAAAACATGTAATTAAACCAATTGAGATGTTTTAAAACATTTGAGAGTGGCTTTAACTGATTTTTAGTTTCATAACAATTTTTTAACGTTATAGCATTGTACTAGTGAGAACTCTTAGTTTCAAAAACCGTGTTTGCATTTTAGCAGGTTGGAACACGATTTCAGAACTGCCCCATATTTCTGTTGGATATTGATGTTTGGATGCTCAATAGCAGTTTGCAGTTACAAGAAAAGTCATGTGTATTTACATGACCATGAACATATTTCTGATAATTGTTTTGGGTTTTATCTTTTTTGCTGGAAAATAATATTTACATTTCAATATTCTGAGCGTGTATTTCTGTCAATATTTTTATGTAAATTCTTGAATCTGTGGTGGAGGTTGTAAGACATTTATAAAATTCTAGCTATTAAAGAAATATTTGTGTGTGCAAGTATTTGGGATTTCTCCCTTTTTTTATTTTTTTCTTACAGACTGATAATTTTAGCTGAAACAGCTACTTGGATAGCTTAGTAGTTAAACAGTGACAAGTTAGTATTTTTGTAGTTTTGCTGAGAGATGAGTTATACAGTCAAGTTATTCTTTCACATTGCTTGCACATTCTTGAATGTGCAATTATCGGCTGTTCATATGGAAATCATACTGAGGAAGCTTTATTTACAGCCATAGCAATGCAGTTGCTTGAAACTATAATATTACATAATTCAGTATAACACCATCGGTTTTGTTATGAAGTAGGTTGTGGTTTCTGTCCTGGCTGTATAATGAAACAGTGTCCACCTTGTGTGTGAAGGAAACAATCTGGGTTACAAATATGAACCTTGAACTTTAAGGTGGTCCACAACTACAACACTCTTGCTAATGCATTTCCCCAAAATATATTTAGATATATGTGCACATCACATGTATTCTATTTCACAAGCAAATAACTTGATTCTTGAATGATTAAGTTTCCCAAGTTTACCATTTGCACCAGTAAAACTTGAATCCATTTATTACAGAATCACAGAAAGTAAGGAGTTGGAAGGGACCTTGAAAGATCATCTAGTCCAACCCCCCTGCCCGAGCAGGATCACCTAGATTAGATCACACAGGAACATGTCCAGATTGGTCTTGAATGTCTCCAGAGAAGGAGACTCCACAACCTCTCTGGGCAGCCTGTTCCAGTGCTCCGTCACCCTCACAGTGAAAAAGTTTTGCCATACATTTACATGGAACTTTCTGTGCTCTAGCTTATTCTCTTCTCCATGCCCAGATTTTCCTCTGTAAAAGGCAGAATACCCTTTTTCCCTTTTAATGTAATGAAATTATTTTAGTTCATTATTTTCCAAAGCACTGTGCTGCAACTTGGATAAATTTTGGTAGAATCTCAGTGAAGTGCATGCATCTTACCTTTCTAAGAACAGACTTAATGGTCCTCATGTAAGACATTACAGCATCCTCATAGACAGTGGAAAGCTTTTAGTCAGAAATGTTAATAGTTCGATGTTGAACCCCTGTAAATCTGACAAACCCTGGAATATTCCCCCACCCCTCCAAGATGTCATCAGGTGTCGGGGAAGGGTTATAGCAAAACTTCCATAGATGTCTTCTAATTGATTTTCTGAGTGGTTTATCTTGTGCTTAGTGTCTTAGGTGCAACATACGTTATAGATCTTGGTCAAAAAATTGAATCATTTGATAGTGTAAGCATCACTACAAGTCAAGCTGCTTGCTTCTTAAATGAAAAGAAAACAGATGGTAGCCCTGAAAAGCTTGTAAACTAGCAGATGGAAACTGCCACACCCCCTGATTAATAGAATACTGCTGCTTTGGCTATGCAAACATATTTATCATGAAGTATACTTTTCAGCTCCAAAAACTCCAAAATATATCTTTCTCTTCCTCAACTGTTGACCCTCATCAAATGAGGGCTTTTCATTATGTGTCATCAATCTTTGTTTTTTTCCAGAGAATTGAAGGCACTCTGTACTTCAGAGCCTTTCTAGTTGTCTAGCACTGTATAGACTTCCTTAAGACACTTCTCAGACTGAGAATATACCAAGATTGCCATTCTACCAAACGTACTCAACTTTAACCTTTTCTGGTTGTGTGTGAAAGCGAGCATCCCACTGTGGTGTGTAATTCTTACTCAGTAAAACTTAGGGATTCCCACATGTTCTGTGCTGTTTTGAGAGTTCCTCCAGCACCTTTCAGGTCTCCTGGTCTCTGTGGAGACTGTGAGCCCCATTTGCTTGACTGTTTGCTAAGAAAGTCTGATCATATTCTTCTCTTGAATTTTGTAAATTCAGAGCATTCAGTTTAAAAGAAGAGGAGGGGAAGATGAGAGACGAGATGGCTTTATGTTTCTGTAGTGGAGGACAAAATTCATTGTGCAAGTGGAGTTATGTAGTTGACAGAACTGTCACTGATGGACATAGCAAAGTCCTTTTATTTTGGAGACAGTTGTGTTTCATGGTAAACATGTATTATACAAATACTTATCAAAGACTTTGATGTAGGGGGAGCAATTTGCTGGAGCAATTTGTCCTTGTTATCATAGACTTCCCTGTTGGGGACTGCTGCCCTCTAACCTGTCTCCTTCTCAGACGATGGAATATTTAAAAGGGCAAGCTCTCTTCTCAGAGATTCTCAAAATGAATTATGTAGCATATATCTTAATGTTTCTGGTTGGTTGGTAGGGCTCGTTGGGAACCGTGCAGGCTTTATTCTCCCAGAACACAAGCAATTTCTCCCACCTGCTGCAGACCAATGCCAGTTATAGGAGAACTATTGTTGTGAAGTAACCCCGCTGACCCCTGAACACTGTGCTTTGTACTTCACTCGGAGGTCACATAAAAGGTTTGAGAGAGCAGTAGTCAGTAATTGTACGAATGCTGCAGTTGAAATGCCTTATTCCTGTCACCCTTTGCAGATACAGGTTATCTACAGCAGAATACACTCATACTCTTACAAGAAAAAGAGAAGAAAATGATTATTTACCCACGGTATCTTTCCTGCTTTAAAGAACATTGCAGTTAGTGTAGGTCTTACCACTTGTGCTCTGTTTCTGTTTTTAGCTCTTCTTGCTACCTTAGGGTTTAGTTTAGTGGCTTGGAGATTCTGGGCCACTCTAGTTTCAGTGCATTCATACGCAATCTTATTTTAATCTCCAAGTGTAAACAACTATATTTCCGATGAACTGCAGTTCCTGACATATGTCAGTTTAGAGGAAAGCTTCAAGTACCATTTGTACCATTTATGAAATCCTTGAAGTCCATATGTTGCAGTAACCTCTTGTGTTCAAGAAGCTTTGTTTATTCTGAAAAAATTATTTTCATGTTGTGTTACTGCTGTTGTAGTAGAGGCTGGTTCTTCCCCAAAGGTTGTAATACACTGGGCTGTAAAGAGTACATTATAATTGAAGTGTAGTAGTAGAAACTGAATGCCTGTGTCATCTCTACTAATAACTGTCTATGTTCCATACATAGAATCTACTATCCCTGTAGATCTGACATAGATAAAGGCCTGAAGGAGTACAGGAGAACATAAAAAAGGGCGCATTTTTGCTCATAGAGTCCTGGTAAAGCCAGGAATGAGGGGTCTTTATTTCATCTCTGCACTTGGGCAAGAAGGTCTTCGCTGGGGAGTCACATAATCCAGTTTTTAAAGGCAAAGTTATGATAGGGCAGACAGCTAGGTGGAGGTATCGAGATAGAAGCAACATGTTCTTTCACTGAAAATAAGCAGATTCTGGCTTTTTATTCTGAAGGGGAATTAAAACCTAAAAAAATGGCAGCAATCCACTTATTTGTTAGAAGCGAATCAAGGGAGATAGTTCGTGGGGCTGGTTTGTTTTAATGTCTTGTGCAGGACAAAGTACAGTATTTTGCTGTAGGTTTACTTTGGTACAGAGGCACTAAATGGAATCATCTGGATCTGTTTATAACTGTGTTTGTATATGCCTCTGACCAAATGGTGTTACTTGCTTTTATTTCTTTAGCACTTGAAGAAAACCAAGTCTTGCTCGAGGTTCTAATGGAGCATGCTCTGCATAATTCAGTGTTTTTAATAAATGTCAAAAAAAAAATCTGTCAGATTTCAGAATAATAACTTTGTGTAAAATCTAGGGAGGGATCAAATTAAACTTCATCTCTAGCTGCTTGAAGTAATTACATTGAACTGTAATTCTTAGAAACATTTGAAGTGTTTTTAATATTGAAAGGAAGCCTAAATATTTTTATTATAAGAAATTTTCCACTCTACAGAGCAATATCATATCAATGCATCATTCAGTCATTCGAGCTGGGATATCGAATTCAAATAATTTCTGCAGTCTGGCTTGGCCTAACCTCTATAACATCTGTGTAGCATTTTCTGTGTGCAGGATTTCAAAGGGCTATGTGCAAGGTCTGTTTGCTCCTGCAACAACTAGTAAATAAAAATACTCATTAAGCATAAGCATGCCACATTCTCTGCATTGAAGTCTAAAAAGTGGCAATATATGATACGTTAAAATATTTTGTAAAATTAAAATCATAAAAATACAATTATTACTTGTTGGACTTAAGCAGAATACCAACATAGAATGTTAACTAGTGAAATGTTGCATAGTAGCATGATTTCTGAAATAGATGTTGATCTTTTTGGGCCTTTACTGAGAACCAGGAGTAGGTAACATCTGCAACAGCATGTTGCTATCAGGCAATCTCTGTTTCCTGTGCTGATCTATACAGCATCAGTACCACTGCTGCCCAGTTTTTCTTTATCATAGCAAGAGGAAATAAAAAAATTGAAAAATCAGTGTCTTTTATTTTTCCTTTTCTCTTTCTTTTTTCTTTTCTCTCTCTCTTCTTTTTTTTTTTTTTTTTGACCTTTTCCCCCTCCCTTCTCTCTCCCCACCCCCCCAACTGTGTCTGACTTGCCTGACAGGAAATTTTCTAATTGCCGGAACAGCTGGTCGCAGCAAAAACGCCAGGGTTGGTCTTCCTTGCTAGACTTATGATCGCTCAGTCAGAAAACCTAAACATCATGGTTTCTTAGTCATGTTTAAGTTTCTGGCTCTACGTGTTCGTTCTGTTCGGGTGAGCTTAGCTTCTTACTTGAAAGAATAAGGGACAGATCAATGTTAATTAAACTTTCAAAGCAGTTTTAGTCTTTCGGTGCTTTGGGATCGGGTGCTATTTGTGTACAAAGCCTTTTGTATTGTCTTTTTTAAAAAGTTTGTGGTGTGCCTATGTTTTCATAGAAGTTTCTAAGGTACCTGTTGGTAATTTGACCTTACTGAGAGATTTTTACCTGTATGTAAATACTGTAAAAGTTACCTTTTTTTTCCTCCAGAAATGTATGAACTCACATGTGTGTTGTTTTCTCACTAGGATCTAGTTTTAGTAAAAATGTTTTTATTTTGAAAATTCATACTCAGTGGTTGTATAAATGTAGTGTTTTCATGTAGTACTTTAAACTGTAAGATACAGCTGTATGTGGAGTGATGGTTAAAATAACTCAGGGTTATTAACATCTTAAATTTACTTCTGAAAACATTGTTAAGAATGGTAACTACAGTTAATCTTATGGCTATTTCAACTTTTAAATGATATTTCAGTCACAGTAGACATTTATTTGTATAATTTGTCCTGTTGAACATGTATTTAAACATAAACTGTGGAGGGTTTTAAATTGAGAAAAATCTTGAGTGAAGAACTGTGTTCTACTGAGTGCTGTTTCTAAGCTGTTTAGCAATACTTGTAAACATGCAGTGTGGTAGGGCATTTTACTGTTGAAACTCGAATTGCTTTTCATGTTTCTCCTCCTGTAAAGTCTCAAAATGCTTTCAGTGGTGGTTGGAAACAACAAAACAAACAAAATGCTTAAAAAAGGCCCTTTGTATATACTGTCTTGAAGCAGGTCTACTAATTGTACGTAAAAGGGATGATAATTTAACACTTATGAGCCTATGCAACTGGATTAAACTTCTCAATGAGTGATAGAAAGTGAAATGTAATGGAACATTAAAACAAGACATACATGTAAAGCAATAGAACATAGACTGCATTTTATGTAGGGCTTTTAATTTAAACCTTATAAAATCAATATTTATCAACCCATAGTACTGAATTACAGTTCTTTTCCATGGGCAACATGAAAGATAGCTCTTGGAGTCTCTGATAAAATAAAACTTTTTTATGTACTTACCATGGTTTGTTACTGTTTTTAACCTTCTGTTAATTTTAAAATGATACCGCAGCCCATATAAAATTTAGGGTTTATTTAGAATATTACCTCAATAAAATAGGACCCCCCTTTCACAGATTATTGCTGAATGTGCTTGTGGTTATTTTCTTAAATTGTTTATTTTTATTAAATCCTTGAATTATTTTTGTTAATTGCAATGCTCTAAAATGTTACTGTTTAAAGCAGGAGCAAAACTTTTATCAGATTTACTGTGAAAGTAAAGTTCCACCCAATGAGTATTTTTTTCCAATGCTGGCATGCAGAGCCTAGTCCGTGAGATAATTTCATTGTGTTTGATCAAAAGAGAATTGCATTGCAAAACTGCTTTTGGTGACCAACATGGAGCTTTTCAAAATGCTTACAGGAATTCCTGAGCTTTACCTGCTAAACAACCTACTGCACACAGTTCCTTTGAGAAGGAAGGAGTAGAGTCCTACTTGTGACCTGGCCATACGTATTTTCGTTCCAAGGAGGGGAAAGCATCTTCAGAACTACCCTCCCAGCCTGGTTCGTTTTGTTTATCTGTTGAGTGGGCTACCTAGAACAAATACACAGGCATCCTTTTAGGTCTCAAGGCTGTTGTACCAGAAAATGGAAAAATGTAGTGGTATAGAGAGTAAGGAATAAATATGGTGGGTTTACTTTATTACTTCTATATGTTGCTTTTCTCTCGGTGACATAACAATTTAAGAATTTAAAATTAAAAAAAAAAAAAAACCCAAAGACAGAGAAACTCTGAAACTAAACATTTGCAGATAGAGGGCTTTTTTAGGAATTATTTTTATTTCAGATAAAACAGTATTGTCAGGTGAAACAATAGATTCTGTCTGTAAAAACTATTTTAATGTCAGTCAAAAGTGTAAACTTTTCCATCCTTTAAAAAGAAGCAAAGACATAAATTGTAAAAAACTGTATTTCTGACTTTAAATGTCCATGGTAATTAGAACAACTGCTCTTGTCTTGCTTTTCTTTAGTACTAGTGTAAAATAGACAACATAAACAGAATATCCTTAAATCAGCTTGACTTAATTTTATGCATGGCAGTGCTTTGATTTCTGTTGTATTTGAATAATTGCTACTTCAAAATGAGCATTTTAATCAACTTTTAGAATAATTATTGTATACAAGCACTGAAGTAATCATTAGTTCTGTTAAGTGACTCAAAGTGAGTATTAGTCACAGATATAAGCAATGCTCTCTTTATTCCATGTTTTAGCTTACTAACATTTCTTACTGAAGTAATGGGAGATTGCAAAATGCTTGGTGGATGTTTATTTACTTATCTATTTTTAAGGGTTGTTTTGAATGTAAAGGTAGGATTGTAATGAGTGTAGAATGTATGAACGTATATGAGACTTAAAAAGCATATAGAGGTGTGTTTTCTAGGTATTTTAAAAATACCTAGACTGGTCAGATTCTTAACTCCTGTTTTAACTTAATGAAAACTTACATAAACCCTTATACAAAAGGTAAAAGTAATTGGTTTTCAGCTGCTTGGCTCTCATATAGGTCTTATTTCTTCAGGTACTACTGGAAATTAATCCTACATTCATAACAAGCTGGGAAAGTAAAAATGCATCCAGGAGACTTCCTGACTCAGGGGAGGGGAGGAAAAGGAAATTATGTATATGAGCTAGGGAACTGTGCCAACATTAAGTCATCCTTTTAAAATCACTGGATATCCAATAAGCTTACTGTCCTTACGGGACATAACTGCTTTATGTAACTTCAACTTGTAGTATCATAGTCAATATTTCAGAAATGGTTTCTATTTTATTACAGGAATCAATATAATTCTGCCTGTGACAGACGAGGAAATATTTTGCCAAATGCAGTGATGTCCAGGGGAGCTAAGTACAGTGAAGGCTAGGAAAGCAATAAAAGGCAACTTGTAATCGTGGCTGGAACTGTGTTAAGCAATTTACAGGGGAATCCTTTTTTTTTCCCCCCCCCCTGTTTTCAGCCTCCTCTTCGCTCATAGTGAATGTACGTGCCTCAGGAATGTGCATTTGTCTAGAGGAAGCAATTCATTCCTGAAAAAGGGATTGAGAGGGTTGAAAACAAGGATACTACTTTGTAATGAAAACGGAAAAATCTTTGTAACTACATGCCTATTGCTAACAGAAGATGACTGATAAATGCAGTATTTTTGCTGCTGATGCTCAACTTTTGAAGTGGAAAAAACGACTGCAGTTAGCTCTTTCTTCATTGGATTTGTTTTTCTTGAAAGTTGTGTGGTCAGTAGGATAACTGTTACAGCAGTGAGTTTGTCAGAGAACTAAAAACTTAAGTGCAACTGAGCAGCATTATGTAGTATTGCACTATGAACTGTCCTTTACACTGATAGAAATTATTTTTACCTGTCATAGGTTTCTTTTTAAATCATTGCACTTCAATGATGTCGAAATAAATTTATTTCAGAAACTTAATTCTGAAGGTTATTTCAGGGCTGTCTTATCCTGAAAGATGACTAATGTTTGAAGGGGCTGGTCACCAATACTGGGAATATAGATCTGACTTACTTGTGATTAAAACTAGCAAAAATATTTTTAATTTTTTTTTCTTCTTCCATTCTGGTTGCTGACTGTGTAGAAATTGGAATTTCAGAATTGTGAACTTTATAATGTTAATTCAAACTCATGTAAATTATCACTATACAAAACAAATACATAGACCAGATTAAAATTAATTTAAAATGTTATTTTAAATGGAAAATACTAATGAAAGTTCCTGAAAGCTTCTGGTGGTATGCCACAAACAGTTCTTAATGTATTGATTGTATTGTTTAGAAGGAGTGTTAAAACAGCAATACGGGCACAGTTAAATGCTAACTTGTTCATTAGGAACAAAGAATCTTGCACAATTTGGGGGGAGTGACTTGACTTTGGCAGGCGGTGACTCCGAAAGGGCTGGCAATGCCACCAAACACGAGGCCAAGCAAACAGAGCCTGCAGTCTCTGTAGGTCAAGGGAAGAGGGGTATGGGGGTGTTGCTCTATATGCAGTAATCAATTCATTGTATCCCTGCTAGACACAGTAGCAGAGACTTCCAAAATAACATAATAAAGACAAGTATTAAAAATAAAAATATCATACAAGATCAGGAGCTGGAGGGTTATTTGCAGCAAAACTGAACAAAAACTTCTCTTAAGGGGCAAATTAAGTCCTAGCCAAGTCTTTACGTAGCTATACTTAGAAGATTGTAGCTTCTTAATTCTCTTAAGAGCATGATAGAATTAACAGGTAATGCTGAAATATGGGTAAAATTAACCATCAATCTCAGTATTTAAAGTACTTTCTCCAGGTACCTGACCTGGCTTAGATAGAACACATATTCTATCTAAGAATACATATATATCATAGAATCATAGAATGATTAGGGTTAGAAGCAACTCCCAGAGGTCATCCAATCCAACCCCCCTGCAAGAAGCAGGGACACCCCCAACTAGATCAGGTTGCTCAGGGCCTCATCCAACCCGGCCTTGAACGTCTCCAGGGATGGGGCATCCACTGAACCTCCCTGGGCAACCTGTTCCAGTGCTCCACCACTCTTACAGTAAAGAACTTTTTTCTAATATCCAATCTAAATCTCCCTCCCTCTATTTTAAATCCATTACCCCTTGTCCTGTCACAACAGGCCCTACTGAACAGCCTCTCCCCATCTTTCTTGTAGGCCCCCTTGAGGTACTGGCAGACCGCTATAAGGTCTCCCCAGAGCCTCCTCTTCTCCAGGCTGAACAGCCCCAACTCTCTCAGCCTGTCCTCGTAGGAAAGGTGCTCCAGCCCCTTTATCATCTTTGTGGCCTCCTCTGGACCCTCTCCAACTGGTCCATGTCCTTCTTATGTTGGGGGTTCCAGACCTGGACACAGTACTCCAGGTGATGTCTCACAAGGGCAGAGTAGAGGGGGAGAATCACCTCCCTCGACCTGCTGGCCACGCTTCTCTTGATGTAGCCCAGGATGTGGTTGGCCTTCTGGGCCGCAAGAGCACATTGTCGGCACATATATATGAATAAAAGAATATATAACATATATATTCTAACATATAACATATATATTCTAACATATATTCTCAGTTCAGATATAACTGAGATTAAAATTTGCTAATCTCTTTATTTAATGTTTACATTAAATTGAAGTCTTGAACTCCTTTCTACATATTTTTTTCTGCATTATCAACAATGTTTGATGTCCAGGAAGAACTTTTTTTTTTAATATGGGACCTGTCTAAGGACTTTTTGCATATGCCTGATATCCCTCCCACTGGGTTTTGATGAACTCAAGTATGTATAGCCATGTCTGTCCTGGTCATCAGTGCATCTTAATAGAAAAATACAGTTTATTTAAAAGTAGTAATTTATTTTTTCTTAACTAGAAATTGTGCCATAAAATTCAGAGGTTTTGTTTTAAATTGAGTGTGATTGTTAATGATTTATCCTTGTTTCTTTTTTATGTCCGTTATTTCATAACTTCCATCTCTGTTAGATGTGGAAGGGGTTGGTATATGGCCTTTTGCTTTCTCTCTCACTGAGAAACCATTTATTCAGATGTTAAGGCTTGGTGGTGTATTTCTTGATATATTTCACATAGCCAGCAAATATGCAGAGGGAAAGTTCTTTGATAGTTTCTTAGTCAGTCCTTTGCCAGCTGAAATTTATTGCACTGCTGAGGAGATTTTTACCTACATTTAGGTTCTACTCATTTTGTGGGAAAGTGAACATGCAGCCTTGTTTTGCAGTCACTTCTCTTAGTAATGGAATACGGGTGTTGTGTGTTATCTTTAATAATCCTTTCCTGATGAAAAGGGCTTGAGAGACGATACAGTTATTCGTCATGTATCTCACACAGTAAGAAATCATGGGGCTTTCTAAATGTGTATGTAAACTTTTTTTATAAGATAATTTTCTCAGGAATCTGTTTCTGAATTAAAGTTTCCTGCGTATAATGGAGCCATTTGTTTCCTTTAGCCTTTACCTGCTGTTAGTCCGTTTTTTGTCGTCAAATAAGAACACCGATTTTTCCACAGTAACAGGCACGACACTACTGAAAAAGTAATGCCAATCCTGTTGAAGTGTTTTAGCTTGCTTAAAAACAAATGGAATGTTCTGTCAAAAGCCTTTAATCTATAGGTATTCATAGCATCTACTGCACATATTTCAATCTTGATATAGTAAAAAATAAACTGCCATGTTTTGGTATTTTGTGCACAGGTGGCTGCAGATATGTTGTGTATTTTTAAAAAACCCACAGTGTTATAATAAAATAAAACCTTCATGGCCCCCTTTAGCCCACAGTCTTGTTGTGCATGCGTATCTTTGACATAGATCTTACCTTTGAATATCTTGGGTTTGGTTAACTTTTCTGTGTTTCATCAGACTGCAGTTTAATTCCACTGAAGCTGATAGCGGAGACAATGCAGTCAGTCTTTCTGTTCAGGATGGGTTTAGTTTATTTTCAGATACATTCTACTTGACCCAAATGCTTTGGGTGTCATAAGACCTAAATGTTTCCCTGTTTGTTTGGGTTTTTTTTTCTTACCTTTCCAATTTTACGTTACTTCATGACTTTAATTGTCACCTATGTGTAGGGACAATTTAAATATACTATTCTGTTGTCAGTATTGCTGTAGAACTTTTAAGTTTTTTAGATAGCTGCTGCTTTTTTATTATTATTATCTTTTACTTACAGTATACCAAAGAGTGTGTACTCAGATCTTTGTCACTCACTGTGAAGCTGATGAACCAATTGCTTTTTTAATAACTATTACCTAGAACATGCTATCATAGAGTGTTAGGCGTTTAAAGTATTTCTACTCATACTAACATAGTTTTGAGTATCCAGAAGAGGTGGAACCTGTCTTCTGGGGATATCTTTACTATATAAGCATTCCATATGTGGCAAACCATCTTATTCTTTGATGTTCTGTTTCAGTTAATTCACACCTAACTCTTACACATCTTTGAGAGTAAGGTAACCTCCTTGCTGAATTTCCTGTTCCCATCTCAGTGTTTTGGAATTTCTTTGTCAAACACATGTCATTGTGCATGTTCACGCTGTGTTTATGCATTTATTCAGGAACCTGAAACTGAGAATTTTAGGATCCCTATGGTGTTTGAATGTGCTCACATTCTTATTCCAAATAGCCTTCCTTGTGGATTATTTTGTTGCTGTCAGAGCATACAATTATTATTGTTGTTGTTATCTTTAAGTTTAGTTGTTTCTTTGTCAATATAAAATTTGTGTGATAAGAATATTTTTTTAGCTGGCATTTTAAATTCTAAGGAGTGCTTACTGTATCTTCTATTTTTATCGGGTTTAGGTTATATCGTAAGAACCTATCTCCTATGGCACTGACAATACTTAGTTGTTTTCAATGCATGTCCGGCAACCTTCTCAAAGTGTCTACAGACCGTTTAAGCTCAACGCCAGAATCCTCTCACTTGTTTTTCCTTTCATACATCTTACATTGTTTTTGGAAATTTGCAAAAGACTTAAAAGGCCTATAAACTCTTACTAGTGCTGTATTCATGATTTGAAAATAAAATTAATCTGTGAAAGGATTGGAACTAGTAGGAGTAATAAAAGAAGTGGAAACTACAAATCTGTGAGAACAATAGCGTCCTAGTTTTGGCTGGGATAGAGTTCATTTTCTTCCTGGCAGCTGCAGTGCTGGGCTTTGGATTTAGGATGAATGTAATGTTGATAACACACTGATGTGTTAGCTGTTGTTAGGTAGTGCTGTACTAAGGCAGGGACTGTTCAGCTTCTCATGCCCTACCAGCAAGTAGGCTGGAGGTACGCAGCTGGGACGGTTGATCTCAACTGAACGAAGGGATATTCCATATCATATGATGTCATGCTCAGGATATAAAGCTAGAGGGGAGTAGGCTGGGGGTGGCAATCACTGCTCAGGGGAGAGGCTGGTCATCGGTGGGTGGTGAGCAACTGGTTTTCATTTGCATCACTTGTTTTTTCTTGGGTTTTCTTTCTCGTTTTGTTATTTTCCTTTTAATGTAATTTGATTTTGTTGTTTTTCTTTCAATTATTAAACTGTCCTTATCTCATCCCATGGGTTTTCTCACTTTTACCCTTCCGACTCTCTCCCTGATCCCACTGAGGCAGGGTGGAGTGAGCGAGCAGATGTGTGGTGCTTAGTTGCTGGCTGGGGTTAAACCATGACAAATAGAAATGGTATTGTAGATGATATTGGCAGCTCTCCTAGCAATAGAGAGCCAGGTTTACTAGCCCTGGACCAGCCTTTCAGTTGTACCTACAACATACTGCTCAGAAAAAAGGCTGGAGGTAAACTCACCTGTGTAAAGCAAACAACATGTTATGCCATCCAGCTAAGCATGGGCCACTTCTTTACACCCATTTTCAGATGTCCTACTGAAAATTCAGAAATCTGAAGGATAAATTAGGCAAAAATCTGTGTATAGATAAACTCACATTCTTCTCTTGCTTTTTGGGGCTCTTTCATTGCTATTGAGAAATACTTCTGCTTCTTTTAGGGTTTGAGCTCCAGTTTCCTTTTAATGCATTTACTAGTTGTTCCTGTAATAAAACCTCAGAAACAAATAGAAGACTCTTACATCACAACAGGGTTAATTGAGTCTTGAATTCAACAGTGAATATAAAATAAGTTCCTATAAATTCATTCACCAGGAAAAAGTGAGTAGTTAGTGTTCATAAAGTACCGAAAATATAGAATGTTTCCATCTAAACGATCTGGCTATTATTTTTATATCCTAGTAATGGCTACATAGTTTTTCACTGCTTTCCTAGAAGTTGTATGTATCTTTTTCTTGACAAGCATGTTTGCTATTTCAGTTTAATTCCTAAAGAGAGAAATGTATCACCCTTGATGGTGTCTTTTTGTTTTTTTTTTTGTTTTTTTTTTGTTTTTGTTTTTTTAATATGTGCTGTTCTCTTTTGGATTTCATTTGTCTGTAGAATATAGTGCATTTGGTGTTTTCCTGTGCGTGGACGTATTTCACGAGGTATGTTCCTAGGAGCTTACTTATAGTGAGATACTTACTTGGCATAATACTTGTGACTTGCAAGATGTATCAGTACAGGAAGTTATTCTGAAATAGCGGTGTTTAAAATTCATACCCAAACTTGTTTGTCACTCACTTCCTTTCTAGGCCAGTGTTGATTTAACACTATTATACTGTTAAGGAAATGCTCAGGAAACTCCAAGTAATGTCACCTTCTGTTTGTTTCCTTGTATTCTATATTTAATTCACAATAACGGAAACCAGTAGCAACCATTTTGACTAACACAGTATTGTATTTTTACTTTTAAGTATGGCTTTCTGTGACAGTTACACTTTCTAGTATGAAGAAGGCCTTGAGAGTGCTGTGTGGCTTCTCTTCCAGCTTACTGTAAGACAGCATCTGTCAGCTACTGCAATTAGTGCAGTTGGCTGAGAAAGAGATAGCTTTTTACAGTGAGAAAGGCTGGTATTACTTCTGTATATAATTTGCATTTCTATAAAAGGCTTAGCGTTTGTATTTTTAATTGAATTTGCAAAATACTGTTTAGGTTAAAATAACAAACATTCAGCCATTGTGTCAGAAAAGGAAACTGCAAATTTATGAGTAACTAACCGTCATAAGTCTTGCTTCCAAATGTGTTATGGACATGCTACTAAAGTAGGATACGGTCTGAGTTCCATGTTGTATAAAACAGAGTTGTATTAGGTCTGCCTTATAAGGACCAGAGACTATCTGAACCCTGAGAAACCATGAAGACTGGGAATATTTTCTTTGTATCTGGAATGTGAAGTGGTGGTTCTGTGTCGGCTTGCTTTTTTTTTTTTTTTTTTTTTAGGGTGTACCCAAAATAACCACTGGGAAGTTGGTTGCATAATAATTGCATTGCATTAAAAATATTTTCTGTTTGTGTATAGAGAATGAGTTGCTATCTTCATTACTTATTTTTGTTACATTCATAGATGCTTTTAAAGCAGTGTGCCTGTCTAGTCAATCACTTTGTGTCTCTGAATCTGAGTAGATAACAAAAAGATTTAAGGGAGTTCTGTTTTGCACAGTTTTTTACTTTCTCAAGATTGTCAGGGAGCTAATAGATAAAACAGATAGGTAAAAATGGATCAAAGTATCCAATGTAATGTGTACTTGGCAATCTGTTCTACTTTGCTGTTCCTCCCCTGAGATTCTCAAAGATTGTAGTGGGTAGTTTAAGTAGTACGTAATCCGACCAATGATACACTACTCTAAGAGATGGAAGTACAGGGTCTACACATGAGTGCTTAGGGCCCTGGTAGATGAGACGCTCTTTCAGTGATCATTGTAAGTGGGAGACTATATGTCGTGCCTATCTTCAGAAAGAACAAAGAGTTGTACCTAGGGAATTATAGGATAGTCTGTCACCCCTTGATCCCTGGGAAGGTCATGGAACAACTAGTCCTGGAAAGCATTTCCAAGTATGTGAAGGACAAAAAAGGTGACAGGGTTTAGTCAGCATGGATTCACAATGGTTGAAATCACGTTTGATGAACCTGAAGGGAGGGTGCAAAGAGGACAGAGACAGGAGTTTTCAGCTGTGTCCAGTGGCAGGACCAGAGACTGAACTGAAACAACAGAGGCTCCATGACAAAACATTTTCACTGAGAAGGTAACCAAACCCTGGCATAGGCTGTTCAGGGAGACTCTGGAGTCCTCATCCTTGGACATATCAAAAGCTGCTAGAACATGGTTCTGGGCAACCAGCTGTAGGGGTCCCTTCTTGAACGGAGGGGTTGGATCAGATGACCTCCAGAGGTTCCTTCCAACCAGTTTGTGATTCTGTGAAATAGATCTGAGACTTTCCTATTGAACAGAGGAAAATAATCTTCAGATATATTTTGTTCTTTATAGCCCACAGAAGGAATAGGAGGAGAATGCACAAAATTTGCAGTTGTAGTTAGTATACTTCTGTTATGCAAGTTAACTTGCAGTCAGTGCTGCTTAGGTTGGACTGTGTTGAAGATACTGGTAAGAATGCAGTTTTGTACTTACTTTTGAACAGTTCCTGATAAGTTCTGATTTATTTTTGCACACACATATTTCCTTGTGTGACAGGGAGTGTTGCTTTTCAGAGGATATTCAAATTCCATGCAGAAAATACTGACTTAAGGGCCAAGGGAAAAAAAAAAAAAAAAGACTAGAAGGTGTACCTCTAGAGCTTTTTGGTGACTGGTTTCTCACAGCAGGGAGAATGCTGAAGACTGGTAGCTTTTATAGAATACACTTTCCTTGAAGAGAGGCAGTGAGCTTTTCCTTATCTCAATTTTCTCAGGGGCAAGTGGAGAGTGTATTGCTGTTGAAGTGGGTGTGGAGGGTGTGCTGCTTTGTGAGGAATTGTTTTGAGTCTTACACTGTGTTATAAAGGTGAACATGAGCATCATTGCAACATAGTGCTCCTCATTCAAGTGTGAAAAACCAGGACATTCCTAGGAGATTTGGTCTGTTTGCACTCTAGGTATGCTTTAAGAGCACAAAATTCTTAAGTTTAATTTTGAACCAAACAATATGGACTTAAGCACAAAAGCTTGGGAATCACTGACTTGTTATTGTTAACTCTCTTACTGTCTGGATCTATGCATCCCTGAAAATTGTAACTGAACTAATACTGCCTTTTGTAGCATACATAATTTATTTTTTGTGTGTCTTAATTATGCAAATAGTGTTGATCAGTGTCATTATAATTGGGAGTGTTCAGTTCATTGGATTAGGTAGCACAGATATTTTTCAACGTTGTTAATTTAGAAATATTTTAGGTAGCTCCACCACTAACGTAAACTTATTCCACTCTTTTCCTCTGGCAGGAAGAAGGAAATATCAAAGAAATTGCAATAACTCACCATGTAAAGGAAGGACATGAAAAAGCAGACCCTTCACAGTTTGAGCTTCTGAAAGTACTAGGACAAGGATCCTTTGGAAAGGTTGGTATCTAAACTCTTGTGGAGCTGCCTATTCTGGAACATAGCACTAGAAATGAAATACCTAGGAATACCACTGGGAATTAAATAGTGCATCCACAATCTTGCATTAAGGCAATGTTGCAAGAGAAAACTGCTTTTTAAGATTAATGCCAGCTAACCACTCTAATTGGGTCAGATCTTTTTAAAGAAATAACTTTTTACAAGTTTGTAGACCTAAAACATCTATAGAAAAAGAAATGGTTTGATGTGAATTAATCAGGTATTCACTGTTAAAACAGAATGTCATTTTTCTACAATTAATCTTCTGTGTTTGAGAGCGTGAGCATTGAAAGATTTGTTGGGCTTTTTTATAAGTATTTCAAGTTGCTAACTTGCTAATGCTAGGATATCACCAGTATAGGAGCTATAGGCAGAATTTATTTTTGTAGCTGATGGTAGAATCCTAGAATCACAGACTCTTTTTGAATGGAAGGGACCTCAAAGCCCATCTAGTTCCAAGCCCCTGTCATGGGCAGGGACAACCTCCACTAGACGAGGTTGCCCAAAGCCCCATCCAGCCTGGCCTTGGACACTGCCAGGGAAGGAGCAGCCACAGCTTCTCTGGGCAGCCTGTGCCAGGGCCTCACCACCCTCACAGGGAAGAATTTCTTCCTTTATCTAATGTAAATCTTTTCTTGGTCCACTTAAGGCCATTACACTGTCTTCTATCACCACCTGCTTTTCTGTACGCCCCTTCACAACATTATGTCAAGGTTAATAACCGCTGAATTCTGTGTTTCAAATTTGTCTCAATTTCTGAGAGAATCCAAATTCATTCTTTCCTTTATTCACTGAAACCATTTAGGCTAAACCAAAATTAATTTAGCAAACTGACTGTCTTGAACCTTTTGGATTAGGAATTGAAGGCATACTAGGAAAAACCGCAAGGAAGTTTTTGGGTTAGATTCTGCAAAGCCAAATAAACTGTTGAAGAAGCTAATAATAGTATTTGGAAAACTAATCGGATTGAAATAATACTGTTTACTTGAGTTTCATAGAAGAGTATATTGACTTGCCTTTATTTTAAGATTTTTTTTTATTTTCAATGCAGGTCTTTCTTGTCAAAAAAATCTCAGGATCAGATGCTAGACAGCTTTATGCAATGAAGGTATTGAAAAAGGCCACCTTAAAAGGTAAGCATTGTTCAGAGAGAAGAAGAAAAAGAAAAGAAAAATCAAGGGCATTATACCAAAACTTAATCTTCACACATATACTATTCTAGAGATTGTGTTTTGGAATTTTCTTCTCTCATACAGCAAACAGCAGAATGCACTGCCATGCATTGTAGACCCAGAAGGAGTAAGTAAACTGTACTATATTGATAGTGACAGGGTTAAATAGGTTCCATTCCATGCTAAGTTAGGTGATGGCAGTAATAGAGTAGTTGTGTTACATCTGCCACCTGACTTGTTCTGGAGCTGTTATGTGAAACATAATACCTTTCCTTTTTTCATCTGCTGTGTATCACCAAGGATACAGTTAATGCCTTTTGCTCAGTTTATATTTAGGTCACGATATTTAAAAGTACATTATATCTGCTGTTTTATTCTAAAAGTTCAACACGCAGGGGTTTAAGTCTGTCTTTAAAACAGAAGTATATGGTTCCTCTTCCTGAAATTTTTGCTGTGTGTTCTGGACTTAGGATATATTTGATAAAATCATAAATTAATTATCTATGGTAGTTGAGAGGGAAAAAATAAAACTAGCTTTAAAACATTGTTTCTTGTGTGGTTTTGGTCTTGAATGGTGTCAGTAACAAAATAAGTTCAAACGGGAACAATCACAATTCTGTCCTGGAAAATTCCATGTGAAAGAAAGAAATAATGTATTTCTTTACTGTAGATTAAAATGAAAGTGCTCTTTAACATTAACACCTTAACCAGAATGTGTATTTGTTGCTTGATGTCATTGTTTAATACTCCTGTATATTTTTAGATTTTCTAACTCATGACTGCGCTGAAAATGCAGTGATAATTTTGGGATCATTCCCACAACTTGTAGTACTTCATTTGGGTTGTTATATTGATTTGCAGGTTTAACATATGATTTAATCTGAAAATATTCATAGAGTGATGCTGGGAACAAAAACTTGCATTAAATTGTGACCTTCTGCTAAAATGTTAAACCTGAAATTTTTCTACTTAAGATCAAGTGCTGAATATCTGTCTTAGATCTCACTGTCTATCAGTCACTTTCACTTAACACTATTACAGAGGGTGTGTTTTTGAACAGTTTCCTATATCTTGATTCCTCTGTGTTTTGTGGCACGTGTTATTCTCATTATTTACTTCCTATTTTTCTGAATTTTATTTCCATTTTGATATCCTCAACAGCCTTGCATTTTCCATTGTGTTAATAGCTCAGGACTACTGGACGCAAAGGTCATTTAGCAGTTGCTTTTTTTAAGACACTGGAGGGCTTCTCTCCATCACCCTTTGACTGTGGTTTAACCTTACGTGTAAGAATTAGTCCAAGCTGTGCGTCTAGTTTTGCCTGCAGATGACAGAGACTGATAAATAGTGAAATTGGAAGCTTGACTTTTGTTTGGAAGAGGCGATATGTGGGCACTAAAAATTCAAGGACGCAGGAGGCTTGAACAGAAAGGTGACACCAGCAGGAGAATACCACACTTCTCAGCACTTTGTATCTGAATATTCATAGGCTTTTGCATGTCACAACTCATGTTTTAGGAAGAGTGGAGTTGCAAGCAAATGAATGTTAATGACATTAACTGAAATTAATTCTCTTTTGAGTAACTGCAAGATTTTTGAGATATAATTTTAAATAATACACTATATTACTTTTTCTAAAGTTGTGTTACTCTTTCAAATCTATTTAAGAAAAGTATTTTTGTCTTCTAAAATTAAAGAATGTTGCTTAAGACAGCTTCTTAATTGAAAGTGGGGTGCGTGATTCACCAATCAAATTTAGAAAGAACATTTTCCTAGGAATGCAGTTATCTCAGCCAGAACGTGTTGATGTATCTACACGGTCCAACCTTTTAATATTCAGAGCAAATCCAAGAGTACACACATACAGTTTTGTTTAGTGCACGGACTAGTTTATTAATATGCTCTGATAAGGGCACTGAAAGATGATACCTTCTTTATGATGGGGAGAGAAACAGGGCCAAGTCATTCCTAGAGAGTCTGGCATCAGATCTATTACCAAAAAATCAGTAGTTCCAGCATTACACATACATAGTCAACAAAAGTTAGAGTTTTAGTGTTTAATACTAATGCTTGAAATGAGTTCAGTTCCTTAACTTTTTTTTTTTGTTGAGATTTTGTACATCTAGACTTTCTCTAGCTTTTCAGGAATGAGGCTTGTTATCCATGTAATTGTTGCATAGCTTGAGTCTTCTGATTTACTTTTTTTTCCTCAATTGAACCTGTCTAAAAAAAAGAATATTCTGAATTTCAGTTTTATAACTCACATGACTCCTTGGAAGAGTGTAAGCGCACAACAAAATCTATGATTTTAGATGAAAGGGTCAAAATTCAAATGTAATCTTCACTTTAAGTTTAAGCACTTAATTCACACATTTTTAGGAATTTAAAGAGATATGGAAAAATGTGAGTTTTGTTTATTAAAATGTGTCTCATCTGGAAAAGTTCTGAATCCTGGTGGATTTGAAGCTTTGGATGAGAAGTAGGCACTGACTGGAGTGGCAGGGGAATTGCCTGGGACAGCTGAAGCAGGTGCCATGCTCAGCTGACTGTCCTGTCTGTCCGTGTGGATTGCCAGCCCCATACATGGGGCATCTGCATGTGATCCTCAGTTACTTTAGGCTGGAGTAGCATAGGAGGAGATAGATGTGCTGTTCTGAGCCACGATGGTGGGGCAGCACAGGCAGCCTGAGCACATACTGTTTGTTCCATGTGCACGGTTACTCTCAGTAAACCTTTTTAAAAATCAAAAAGATTGTCTGAAGTATGCATTACATTGAATGAATATTCTTTTTATTGACAGTTAATAACAAAGAAAGGAATTTAAAGGAAATCTTTAAAAATTCTCTCCAAATTGTGAAAGTGCTTAGTATCTTAGTAGTGTAAGTTATTTAAGCCAATGTAAGTGTCTTTGTGATAATGTAATTGTATTTATGTTTTATGCTTGTCTTGTTATGACTTTTAATTCTCCCTGCTTTTCAACAGTAGAGAAAATGGTTGTTTTCTCTCTACATAGCTGTGGCAGTTTTGCTCTACCGTTCAAAAGGTCTGGCTGAAGGGTGGTTTTGTTCTCTTGTGGTTTTGTTGAATTTATTTACCCGTTGTCAGATTTTGCCAATCTGCAGAAGCTGAACCAAATTGAAATGCAGATTTATCAAAAACACTCTACACTGTGAAAAAAAAAAAAAAGAAAGAAAATCTCAAGTCTCTTCTGTGTGTAGTGACCTGCAGACAGTTGTAATGCTACAGGAGGAATTCTAAAAATGCAGAATGTAAAATTAATAGATAATATTACATATTTTGTAGCTATTAATGTTACAGAAGTTGTATTTCTGCAGAACACAGTGTGAAGTACATCAAGAAACATCTGAGATAATGTTATTTATTTTTTTAAAAAATCTTGCTTATGTTTTGTTGTAGTTAGAGATAGGGTTCGGACAAAAATGGAACGTGATATCCTGGTAGAAGTTAATCATCCTTTTATCGTCAAGTTACATTATGGTGAGTGGCAGAAAAAAAAATCATTTTTTATATTGTAAAAAAGGGATCTTGACAATGTAGTACCTAACATTTCCTTTGCAGTTCAGAGAATCATAGAAAATTAGTGTGCTACCTAAATCCTGATTGTGCATAGACTTGCTGTGCAGTAATTCTCATGCAAAATAAGTACATGGCTGACTGCTATATCTATAGGACTGGGACTCTGTTGCTCTTTACTTTTTTTTAAAAAGAAAAAACTTTTGTCTGCCATTCTTTTTCAAACTTTTTGTATATGTCATTCACCTTTTTTCTTAAGTATCTCTTATTACTGCTTTATATTCTGTGATTTACTCTGCAGAAAACATATGCAGTGGCGTTACTTCCAGTTGTATAGCAATTGGTAGGGATATCCTTTCAACTTTAACAGTATGGACAGCCATAAGAAATTACTTATGTCAAGGAGGGAGGAAATCAGTAATTTTAACATCACAAAGAAAGTAAACCAAAAAATGATAGAGAACATTTTCTGTTGTTTGGTTTTGGTTTGGTTTCAGTTTACGGTTTTCTTCTAGGATCCAATTAGTTCAAACTTCAGATATCTATCACTTTTCTGACGTGGACTAAATAATGTAATCTTTGTTACTTTGTCACTCTTTCAAACTAGACTAATCCCTGTCAAGTTTCCAAAGGTTTTACAGTACATGCATTAGTTACTAATTTGCCCTTTGAAATCTAGGCTTCTTACTTCCAAAATCTGGAATGAAGTGCAGACTAACCTAAGTATGGTTTGGTTCTTTTATAAATTCCATTGATGACTTAATTTTCTTCACATGATATCGGAGTTGCTTACTCCATGATAGATGAACAATTACTTATTCACACAGAATTACAGAAAGTCAGGAGTTGCAAGTGACCTCGAAAGATCATCTAGTCCAATCCCCCTGTCAAACAGGACCACTAGATTAAATCACACAGGAACATGTCCAGATTGGTCTTGAATGTCTCCAGAGAAGGAGACTCCACAACATCTTTGGGCAGCCTGTTCCAGTGATCTGTCACCCTCACGGTGAAAAAGTTCCTCCTTATATAGAGACAGAACTTTCTATATTTCAGCTTGGAACCATTTCCCCTTGTTCTATCACCAAGAAGAGTGTGGATCCATCCTCCTGACACTCACCCTTCACATTTATAAATATTAATGATGTCACCACTCAGTCTCCTCTTCTCCAAACTGAAGAAACCCAGCTCCCTCAGCCTGTCCTCATAAGGAAGATGTTCCACTCCCTTAATCTTCGTGGTGGCCCTGCACTGGACTGTCTCAAGGAGTTGTATGACCTTCTATAACTGAGGGGCCTAGAGCTGGACACAATACTCCAGGTGCAGTCTCACCAGGGCAGAGTAGAGGGGGAGAAGGATCTCTCTTGACCTACTAGCCGTCCTCCTTCTAATACACCCCAGGATGTCATTGGCCTTCTTGGCCATGAGGGCACATTGCTGGCTCATGGTCATCCTACTGTCTACCAGGACCCCCAGGTCCCTCTCACCTGCGTCCCTCTCACCTGCACTACTCTCAAACAGACCAGGCCCCAACCTATACTGGTACCTGGGGTTGTTCCTCCCCAGATGCAAGACCCTTGTCCTTATTAAATTTCATTGAATTTCTCCCTGCCCAGCTCTCCAACCTGTCTAAATCTTGTTGAATGGCAGCACAACCTTCTGGTGTGTCAGCCACCCCTCCCAGCTTTGTGTCATCAGCAAACTTGCTGACTCTGCACTCTATTCCCTCATCCAGGTCATCAGTGAATACATTGAACAATATTGGTCCCAGTACCAACCCTTGAGGGACTCCGCTAGATACAGATGGATTCTGTCCCATTGACCACAACTCTCTGGCTTCTTCCCTTCGACCAGTTCTCAATCCACCTCACTACTCTGCTCTCCAGGCCACACTTCCACAGTTTGCTCACCAGGATGCTGTGGGAGACAGTGTCAAATGCCTTACTGAGGTCAAGGAAAACCACATCCACTGCCCTACCATCATCCATCCATCTGGTTATATCTTCATAAAACGCCATTAGGTCAGTCAGGCATGACTTCCCCAAGTTCATTTCAGGAGAAAGAAGAATTCATTTTAATAGTGAAAATAAGGGTGAATTATTATTCTATTTTGATTATGGATAAAATTTGGTTATGTTTATTTTTTTTTTTAAATTTATCTTTTCAGCTTTTCAAACAGAAGGGAAGCTGTATCTTATTTTGGATTTTCTCAGGGGAGGAGACTTGTTTACACGTTTATCCAAAGAGGTAAACTTTTTTAATTTGAAAAATGTGTCTTGATATATTTTTACTATAAACTGTCTATATTAGGGGAGTTTACTGCTTAAATTCAGCTTGCATTGCATGAAATGTTGAATATTATTAACAAGCTAAGTTTTTTTGGGGGATATTTGTACAGGATAGTTCATGAAAATACTGTTGATAATTTGTTTTGGAAAAAAAGGCTTAGGCAAGCAGTCTTTCTGTGCTGCTTTTTTACAACTTCCAATTTTTACAACTTGTATTTAGAGATCAGTCTCTGAAAGAGCGTGGATTTATATAAAGTAATTGTATCAAATTTACTGATTTCTGCCTGGTTTTAATATCTATAATTAACAGATTTCATTTTTATGATTCAAATATAAAAATAAAATTACATTATGTATAAATATAAAAAAAACCCAAGAATTATATGACACTTTAGTAATTTTCCAAACATGAACACTTTGCCTCACTCATGCTGTTGATATCTCTGTGGAGATACATGAAGTAACAACTCTTAAAAATTTTATTATCTCAAATGAATGTGATTATAACTCCTAAAATAAAGGTTGCCATTTTGTATATCAGAAATCTATACTTTTTTTGCTGTCACTCTTGGAAAAACTTTCAAGAAATATATGGTCAGAGAGATCTAAATATATCCAGTGCATATCTGGTATCCAGAAGTTGTAATTGTAGCTGCCTTCTATTTTCATTTGGTACAAAGTATCTGAAACAGTTGGGTCAGCACTACAAAGCTGTAAGGTTAAGAGGAGAGTAGAAATCAATGCATTTTGTGTATAGATAAAATTTCTATGCTGACTACATAAATTATTACATCTAATTCGCTGAAGCCATCTGCTTCAAGTTGCTTCTTTTAGTTTAGTTTATTATTTATGTCACAGATAAGTAGGTGGCTTTATCAGTCTAAAATTGATATACCTTTTTCTTAAAATTCATAGTTGTTTCTTGATTCCCAAGAAAGAATGTATATCACTTTTCTGCTCATGACTTTTATCTTAAGCCACTCAAATTTTAGAAGATCTATTATGATTAGATAAGAAATATTCATTATAGGTATCAGAGTATACACTGATTGTTCATAACTGATGGGGTAAAATGGGCATGCTGGGTGCAATTAATGTCATCCTGATATAAATTCACGTGACTTTAAAATACATCAGATGAGCTGTAGTCTAAAAGTTCCTGCTTTTTCCCCATTGACTACAATGGGAAAAGTGAATAATTCATAGGTAAATGTCTATACTGCAGATGTTTTAAGGTTAGGAGTGATGAACTGCATGCAGTGTTTTTAAAGAATATGTGTGGGTGTATTATCATCCTTGTGGGATCTTTTATTATTTGAGCTTTTAAGTATTTCTTACAGAGATTTCCATTTTTGAATGTGCCTGTACTAAATATTGGCTCTTTTGTAGAGGTAACATCAGCGACAGCCTTTTGCAGAAGCTTTGGTATCACTTTCTCTCTTTAAGCTACTAAGTGAAAATATATCGTCTTCCCCATTTTTAACATTTGCTTAAAATAATGCTTATCTGTGCTCCCCATTGCCATTCTTTTTTCTACGTCCATATGCTGTATTTGAAGAAACTACTCTTAAATTCTAAATTAAAAAAAAAAGGCTTGGAGTAGGAACTGAGGTAGAATCAGATCATGTGGGGTTTAGTTTTAATTATTTTTATCTTTTACTCAGAAAAGTTAAAGGTAGTATTTTCTGTTAGGGGATCACAATGGATGTTGATGAAATTGGGTCGTGTTCATGTGATTGAACGTGAACAAGATTTAGTTTGTCTTTCTAACAGAAGTTGTGGGAGTATTACATTAGATATTACCTAATTATATAGAATCATAGAGCTATAGAATGGTTTGGGATGGAAGGGACCTCAGAGCCGATCTAGTTCCACCCCCTACCCACGGACTTGGACACCCTCCACTAGCCCAGGTTGCCCAAAGCCCCATCCAACCTGGCCTTGGACACTGCCAGGGAGGGGGCAGCCACAGCTTCTCTGGGCAGCCTGTGCCAGGGCCTCACGGCCCTCACAGGAAGGAATTTCTTCCTTATATATAATCTAAAACTAACCTCTTTTAGTTAAACCCATTACCCCCTTGTCCTGTCACCTTCTGACCATCTTCATGGTCCTCCTCTGGTCTAGTTTGTTTACTCTTTTGATCTGCCTTTTCTGCAATTTCATCTTGGGATGCACCTTGGGTCTTTTTGCCAACACTGTGACTTTCTCAGTACTGAGAGACAGTCTCCTCAAAACCAAGATGTATGTTCTTTTTTTGTCTCTACCTTTGTAGACAAAATGCAGACATTTGGACTTCTTTACTCAATTTATGGTCTGGAAATTAAATGGTCACATCCAATAAAGAGGTAGTCACATTCTTTAAATGCTTCCCAAAATTTTTCAGCCCCGCTGAAATGTGTGTGTTCTCTTGAATAATCGTAAGCAACTAACTTCAGTTTTGCTGAAATATTAATACTGACCTCAGAGGTTCTTTTTCAAGTATATACTGTGGAATAATATTGATTATAAAATCCTAGCTTTTGTCTAATCAATAAACTTGAATTTCTAGGGTCTTGTATAAAAATGAATTTGAGTATTACGAAGAACCATTCTGCAAAACCACGGTTGCCATTGTTTAGTTGGTGCTGGTATAAACTTTACAGATTCTATGTGTAAAAGGTATTGTTCTGCTTTTTCAGGTGATGTTCACAGAAGACGATGTTAAATTTTACCTGGCAGAATTAGCACTTGCTTTAGACCATCTTCATAGTCTTGGAATAATATACCGGGACCTAAAACCAGAAAAGTAAGACTTCACTGTGCTTTTATTCTCTGTGGCAAATGTGGTATGCTAATTTGACTTGTTTTGCTCTTCTACCTATGCAATTCTCTTTCCAGCTGTTAAACTTCAGAAGTGTACTGTATAATCTGAACAGGGAGGGAGGGTGGGGAAAGCTTGTGGACTATTTTAATTAAAATACTGGATTTTTTTTCTACCAGGATATGAGCATCTAATTTCAGAGTGATATGCTTAGTGCTGTGATCCATGTTACTTCAAAGAGTACACTGAAAAATTCCTAGCACTCATTTTCTAGGTGTTTTAGAGTACACAAAGGAGAAGAGGTCATCTTGGCCTTTTAGTTTTGTCATTATGTTTAGTTTTGTCATTATTCTAGTATTTCTGGACTAGAGATAAACTTAGAATGAGTGAACGATACAGAGAGACATCTGAATGTTGTTTCTTTGCATGTCAAAGCAAAAGAGCTAACTTTTTTCTAAAGCTGATTTTTATTTTCAGTACACTGCAGAAAGAATGGAATAGTAAGTGGAATAAGTAAAATATGAAAGTAGTAGGTCACAGGCTTTATTTAATGTATTGGTGATCACATAATTACACTGAAAACTTCGAATAAGCTTGAAGCTACAATTCCAGTTTCATGTTATGTCTCAGTGTATTGGTAAAAATGTCAGTGCTATCATCTAAAATATTGAACCTTTAAGATATCAAGGCATGCTGTGGTGTTACTATCTATCTGGAGGGCAATCTAAGCCACAACATAATGTGTGCATCTCCTCTGTTGTGCCTAATCAGATAATTAACATACTCTGCCTCGTTTCAGGAAATCTGTAGTAACTCTGTAGTCCTGATGTCCTTGGTGATCCCACTTCTCTGTTATGGCTGTATGGAGAACCTGAAAACTAAGTGTGAGAGCTCTCATGTGAATTAGTAATGGCAAAGAGCAAACACTAGTAACAAGTATCGCAGAAACAGGCTGTTACGTGGAACTTTGATCAGGATGGCTTGTTATTTTGTGCGCCTCCTGGGGAAAAAGACTCAAGAATGTTTATCCATGACAGACAAGAAAGGGAAGATTAATACCCAAATCAGAATTTTGGAGACTTGGCGTGGGGTTGCACTTAAAATCGACCAGGAAGTGAGGAAAAATAAACTTACCAAGTGGAAAAAAGCCTTGGGTTTAAGCCTTGGGTACATCTGGTAAAAACCAAAACAAAACAAAAAAACCCCCACCCTATCAAAGGTTGAAATTATTTGCCAGTTACAAATGAAATAGTAGTAAATTTTACTGTGGGGCTGTTTCCCACCATGGAAGGTGCAATGAGGAAGAGGGAAGGGCAAGGCAAATGGAGCAGCAGTGTGGGCCTGGGTCATGTATCATCCCTGGGATGGAATACAGCTCCCCACAGGAGCTGGAAAAGCAAAGTCTACTTTGTAGGTAGTGTTACCAAGTTCAGTTCTTGAAGTGTTTGCGTGCTTTGAATTGCTATTATATTCAGCAGTGGTTAAGGATCATGGGCATCTCAGAGTGTGGCCTTTTTTGTGATGGAAGTAAACCGTCCCGCTCTAAATGTAGCGTACTTGGGTCCTGTCCTTTGGTATGATATGAGAATATTTATTACTTATTGTTATTTGAAGTGGTCAACACCCTTTGAAATGGTAATTACAGATGAATACCCATTTTGTTTACATATGCAAACATACCTTGTATCAGTGTTTCTTGCTCATTTTACTAGAACTGTATTTTTAATATTCGATAATGACACAATGCTGCAGATGGCCAAAACTGGAAGTTCAAGATAAATGTTATTACATACTGTGCTGAATTAAAGCAAACAGCTAAATAAAAATCTGATATGCTGATTATGTTTCATAATCTTTAAAAGGAAATTGGAGGAAAAGAAAATGCTTAGCTTCAAATTATCTCCTCCTGATGATTTGTTTTCATACATGTTCAGATCTGCTTGTCTTTGTGTATGTTGTTCTGCTTATTCCTACATGCTGTCAGTACATTGTCTGAAACAAAATTAAGATATTCTTATTTAATTTTTTTTGTGTTTTTTTTTTCTAGCATCCTGCTTGATGAGGAAGGACATATCAAATTGACAGGTGAATAAAGGGAAATTGCACCGCATAGATCTCTTTTGTTCACAATAAAATCTTTGCATTTGACTTTTTTTTTCTGTAAAACAACATGGTCTAATAAGTCATTTTAACAGGTAATTTTGCAGATGAGCAAATACCATAATTAGCTTGAAATAAAATAAGTTAGTATTGAAATAAGACATAGGCTTTATAAGTATATCTGATGTTATTTACCTGTGATAAGACAGGAAGAGAGAATTCTGTAATTCCTTATATGCATTTGGGTGTGTATGAAGCATCACGTTTCATGTTATTGTGGAAGTAATAACCATGAGTGATTTGGGGGGGAAAAATAAATTACATTTAGAACTTTCCTTTTCTTCCAGATTTTGGCTTAAGTAAGGAATCAATTGATCATGAAAAAAAAGCCTACTCTTTCTGTGGAACAGTGGAATATATGGCACCAGAAGTTGTTAATAGACGAGGCCATACACAGAGTGCAGACTGGTGGTCCTTTGGTGTTTTAATGGTAGGTTTCTGGTAAATGTAAATTATAGCAAATCTGTGCTTTGCAAGGTTTGGTGAGACAAACCAAACGTTGAACTGTAAGGTGAGCTTTAAGTGAATTGTACCTACTAAGTAAAAGTCTAATTTCCATTAAATTAACACCAGAGAGTTGGATCAAGAACATGGACTAGGTCTCATATAAACACTGACAATATACCATGTTATTGTTGTCATTGAATTGAAGTATTATGCATCTATTGTAGTTTGAATGTTACCGAGACTAATAGGAATACTCAAATATACAGGGAAAATAGTGTCTTTCAAAGCAGGGAAGAAATTATGTCCAAATCTTAAATTTGAATTTTTCTCAAGTAGAAAAAAAGTGATAACTTTCTAATTAGTCTCCAGTATAATTACAACTTCAGTGGAATAACGACAGCTATCGTTCATCAACAGAGCTGATACAGGCTATCATAGCCCCATTGCCTATGGTGTTTTTGCAAGGAGCTAACTTCTGTGAAGTTGCAGGGTCAGGGAAAATAAGCTTTGTATCCAAGACAGCTTTGTAAAAGAACAATAAATCATGTTTGGTATTTTGGGAACACTGAATGGCTTTGAATAAATATAATCTTTGTGTGCATTATGACATAAAGATTAATTGTATTTCTTAAAGGAAATGTTTTTGTTTCTTTCTGCTTCTGTGACGTATGACTGTAACAGTACAATTAATGTGTGTGCTTTGTAGTATGAGGACTCTTGTGTCTGAAAATAAGTCATCCTATCACCTTTTAATCACCTAGAATGCTGTTGTGATCTGAAAACTGACTATGTAAAAGTAGCTTCTGAAAACTAAACTCTCCAGACAGACAAGCTCCACACACACAATTACACATTTTATCAGTAAGAACATGTTCAATTATAAGGTGATTACAGTGTAGTTACAGAACCTTCAGCTTTTCTATAAAGCTGGAAAATACGATTTTGTGCTTATAAAGTGCATATGTTAAAAATTGCTTAAAGTTGTTAGATGACTGGTGTAGCTTTCACAGTCTGAGTGCACTGAGTTTTAAATGGCTTTTGGCTTCTACTTTGGATACAAAAATCTGACCTTAAAAAGCAAATTCTCTAGTATGTAGAATACAGTGCTTTTTTCTTTTTGGCATATTTTTGTTGCCTGTATTTCTAGCTTGCATGGTAATTTTCATAGACCATCTGTATGTATCCACTTCTAAATCATTCTTAATTAGAATCTGTGTTGATTGAGAATTCAAGTGATTGTTGGTGTGGTGTGACTACAGCATGTCTAGTTGGAACAGAAGTTATAGCATAGAAAGGAAAACTAGAAAGATATCTCAACAAATCATTTGGCCTCTTTTCTCCTCCTGCTAGACATAAAGTATGTTTAAACTGTCCTTGAGAAGTATATTCAAATTTGTCCGTAAACCAGTGACTTTTAAGGGATTAAAAGGATGACATCTGAAAGCACTCTAGTTTTTAGAAGTCATGGATTTGTTAAGGTACTCTCCTCCTGAAATAAAAGATAACTAGGGGAAGCCAATGTTGGCTTATTCTTAAAGTACTCTTGGCCTATTGATGTTCAGATACAATATTTGGGGTGGTGGGGTGAGGCACAAACAGGCGTGTATACTGAACATACAGAGAAAATACAAACATACATGTTTATATGAATGTGTATGCTTGTTGAAAAAAAATAGGAGCTTGCTAAACAAACTATTTCAAGCAAGTGTAGGTGAAAACATGCAGCACTACAATTTTACCTCTAATTTTTTTTTTGTAAGTGCAATCTGTCAAGATCTTTCTAAACTATAGATAAACAGAAGTTAACTTTTTAATATAATTTTGTCTTATGCCTTTCACATATTCCTGAAAATTGTCTCCAGTGTTAAATTTAAAAAGAGGGATTTTTTTCATGTTGGTGTTTATATTAGCTCTGAAATGTGAAATATAAGTTTATATGTAAAAAATACTTACAGTAAAAAGTAGCCGAGTAGTCACGAAGAGTTGACAGCTTTTACTCTCTGAATACTTCAAAGTCCAATTAGAAATTTAACATTTTAATAAAAAGGGGTTTTAAAGAATGCTGTTAGTGCAACTTCAGGCTGCTGTAGTTTTTAATGCTTAGAAAGCTGAATATTTGGGCTGTACCTGAAAAGAGGGGAATAGTGGATACCTTGTGTTCAGGATAACTTAAGTTTGCATATATGCTGTTCAAAAGGGTTTCTTTTATCATTTTTGTGTATGCCACGAAATTTCCTTGAACTAAACTGTTTTGCAATTCTTTAGCTAAAAATAGCAATTTCTGTCTCAGTGTGTTGGCTGCCGTGACTGCTGCCAAACTGCTTTCGCTACCACACATAGATCAGGTGTCCCTGCAGTATGTTGCAGGCCAGCGGAAGTCCCTTTATCATCTATTTTTACTCAGTCACTTTCAGAACAAATCAGTGTTTTAACAGTGTCTGTTGCCTACTACCAGGCACTGCAGAATGTGCATGCATGTACTGTGTAGCTCTTGCGTGTTCCTTCAGGCTTTATTTCCACTGTATGCATACAGTAACCACTTTTCATCATGCATGTCTTTGTCAATCGACTAACTTTTTCCCCTTTCCAATGAAGGTTATGTATATGCCAATTTTAAACATTCTGCCCTTTTTGAGTATCTCTGCATGAGGAGAAATTGTCACTAACCTTTGAAAAACTAATTCTTCCCTACCCCCATCCTCTTGAAATCTACAGTTGTATAGAACAAGTCTTCCAAGAATAAACTCTTCAGGCAGAATTGAAACACATAACATAGCCTAAATTGTTCAGATAAAAGCATGTAAAGCAAGGTATCAGTATAGGAAATATTTTGCAGCTTTAAACGTGGCAAAATTACAAATTTAAATTGTACAATGAGAAGTTGTTTTGTGCAGACTTGGTTGTTAACATATGCATGAATTTTGGAAGGTTAAGATGCTAAGTAGTTTTGTCAAAAATTAGATTTTGTCCAGGTAATGTAATTGATGAAAGTTTTACTCTATACAGTTTGAAATGCTCACTGGTACTCTACCTTTCCAAGGGAAAGACAGAAAAGAAACCATGACTATGATTCTCAAGTGAGTACACTCTTATTTATATATCTCATCAGGTATTCTACAGGGATGCCCTCCGGGCTGCAATATCTAATTTCTACTCTTCCCTCATTTCCAAAGGTACTGGTAAATCCTCACTCCCTATTCCATACTATTAATTCCCTTTGCTGCCTATCTAATTTGCCTTTCTATTCCTCTCCCATACCAGGTACAAAGAATCTCATAGCAGCTCTTTAACCTGTAATAACTTCTCCAACCATATGGTCCTTCCCATATTATTTCCATAATATTTTTTAACTTTCTTACCCTTTTTGATAACCTGACCATTATTTCCTTGGTCTTTTTTATTTTAGGTTGTTTGTGGGGTTTTTTGGGTTGTTTGGGGTGTTTGGGTTTTTTGGGTTGTTTTTTTGTTTTTTTAAAAAAGCTATCTCCTTATCCTCTTGTATCTTACCAGCTCCTCACCCCACTTCTTTAATATTACTAGTGCTGTACACAACTTGCTTACCTATTATTTCCTCTTATTTGCTACAGTGCATCTTCCCTAATGTATTTCTATGACTTGCCCAAGCTCCTATTTTCTCCTTTGCCATTTTCAGTATAGGTTTTGTATTAGTTATGTTGTGGAAATTGCTTCCCTTCATGCAGTTAACATTCTTGGTTTTGCTAATGAAGGACTGCTTTTTTTTCCTTGCTGATCACCTACGTATTCTCTGAACTAATAAAACTGATGACATAATTGTCCTGCTTTTGGGACTGTAGCCTTAACACTGTGCAAACAGTTCTGTTTCTTCCTGCCACAGTTTCACTTCTCTGTTTCCAGCCATTTTTTACTAACACCGTGGTGTTTTTTTTTCCCCATGGAAACACATAAGACTATTACAGTTTTCTCATTTGTTTTCTGCTTCATTATTATTGTTCTTAGTCCTGTTACCACTTGTCTGCCTGTATGTCGAAGCCAGGATTTCTTTTGCACAGTAACTATATGAAATTATTTTTTCTAAGTTATTTGAATGTGAAAACCGCTAGAAAAAATACTCTCATTCTTTCCCTTGTTTGTTTTGCTTGCATAATGCATACATGTTTTGTTTCTCTTTGCCTTGGTTTTCCTCCTCATATGTGCAAATGTATTTAGTGGTGCTAATTTCCGCTGCTGCCTCGAGACTGTGCCAATTCAAGTCTTCATGTTGTGATTATTGAATGTCTTTAACAAAAAGATTCTACCTATTCACAGCAAGCACAAAGTCCTTCTGAGCCCCTCCTATTTACGAGAAGCCAGTCTTAGATAGTTCTGCTGCGCTCACTTATTTCAGGAGCCATTCGGGTTCTTTTTATATCCATGTCTCACGAGTCACATCTTTCTCTTCATTTCCCTGTCTGCATGTGACTCCATTCTGTTCCTCAACAGTCTTTCCACTGTTGCTACAAAAGTCTTCTGTATTCAGCTGCCATGTAGAATATCCTCCTTGAATCTCCCCTGTTAATTGACATTCATAATTACTTTCAGATTTCATCTGAGCATGTATCTTTAATTCTTTTTCCAACTTTTCCCACTTTCTAGTCTTTGTAATTTGTTACTAGTTTCAGAAAGCAGCACAAAAAATGTGGTATGAAGTAAAGAAATTTGACTTCTGTTTTAATGTTCTGTGCCCTTATTACATACTTATAAATATATTTTGCTGTTGACAATATGAATAGCTGAAAAAGCAGAGAATATTTTAAAGCCTTTTTCTGCTAAGCTCACATTTTTTGTCTGGCACCGTAAGAATGGCAGTATGTTTTTATTTTCTGTATACTAGTAAATGTACTATATTTCTCCTTAAATTTCTCATAGAACTGTTTAAAGTGGACAGGTATATGTCTAAATTCGTATTCTCATAGTGTGTCATTTAAGATCTATTGCTTTCCTTACCTTCTGTTCCTGAAAGTCGACAGAAGATGTATTCTTCTTACAACTCCTGTTTTCCTGGGCTCTCTATTTCTCATAAAGTTTCCAAGACAAGTTTTTGTTTATTCTTGTGTGTTTTATGTAAAACTGAGAAACTCTGAAATTTGAAGACATCACATATTGCAGCAATAAAGTTAACTTTTTTAAGCATTTTTCTCCTTTACTGAAGAGGTGTAGCTTCATATCAAATTTTCTTTGTCCATCAGAAATGTCAGAAAAAAAAAAATTGCTGTCACTCATGTGATTGTATAGCCTAGGAACTGAGAGGACCTGGTGATCACTTTTCCTTCTGCCGTGTTATGTGCCCAGTAAAGTGGCTCATGAAAGGTCCATGATGGAAAGGAAGTAAAGACAATCCTAATCTTTGTGGTTTGCACAAAGCCTCCACTCCACTGTGGACTGCAGTACATGCCAGTATTCTATAATTTCTTCATGTTTTCTGTTCATTGAGTCACTTCCCTGTGAAATTAATTGCAGTTATGGTTTTGGCTTGAGCTTAGTTGTTTCTAAGCAGTTGACCTCTCATACTCAAGTTCTGGGGTTATATGCTACTGTTGGAGCTGCTGTGGATTAAAATTGGAGAAAGATTTCCACCTGCTTCAGAAGAGCCCTATCATGGGTAGTTGTCTGACCTCTGTCCTTCAACAACACTGTAAACGATACTACTGTGCTTGAGCAGAAATTACGCTCCTTGCTTACTTCATACGGTGTAACTCTGATACTTTGCTGTCAGCAGAAATGACATCAAGTGAACATGCAGTTAAATCACTGCATATAAAGTGAGTGGGTAAGAATTCAGCTGCTAGCAGCACATGGCCGTTGGGAAAGGAAGTGTTGGAGGGACCACTGCCCATTCCTCCACTCAGTGGTCTTGGTCTGCCTCTAGTATGTTATTGAAGAGCCCAAAGAAGGCAGTCTTTCAGAATTGCAGACCTCCCCCCCCCAATGCTGCTTTAATGCAGAAAGGAACAGAAAAATTAGCAAATTCTAGTTTTCACATGAATCAGTGGCAATGTGTATGTACTTGCTGAAGTGACAGGGGTGTGGATGTCTAAGAATTGCTGGAAAACAAGGCAAGAAAGCTGGAGTAGGACTTCTTACAAGTCAAGATACAGGCAGTGAGATCACTCACCAATTACCATCATGGGCAAATCAGACTTGACTTAAAATACTTAATCTTTACCAAACAAATCAGAATAATGAGAAAACCAAATATAAAACTGTGCCCCCCCCCCATTCTATCTTTACCTTCTTCCCAGGCTTAACTTTACTCCTAAATTCTCTCCCTTCTTCCCCTCAGCAGCACAGGGAGACAGGTAGTGGGCGTTATGGTCAGTTCATCATGCATAGTCTCTGCTTCCCCTTACACCTCAGAGGGAGGACTCCTCACACTCTTACCCTGCTCCAGTGTGGGGTCCCTCCCATGATAGACCTCCATAAATTCCTGCAATGCAAGTCCTTCACAGACTGCACCAGCATGGGTCCCTTCTGTGGAGTGCAGTCATAGAATCATAGAATTTTTAAGGCTGGAAATGACCCCTAAGATCATCCAGTCCAACCATTAACCCACTGCCACCAAGTCTACCCTTAGACCATATCCTCAATCACTGCATCTACCCGTCTTTTAAACACCTCAAGAGATGTTGGAACAGTCTACCTCCCTGGGTAGACTGTT
>VXBZ01007895.1:940282-973201 GCA_013399135.1 Heliornis fulica | reverse complement strand
GGGCCCACCTCTCCAGCCTGTCCAGGTCCCTCTGGATGGCATCCCTCCCCTCCAGCGTGTCGACAGCACCACACAGTTTGGTGTCACCAGTGAACTTGCTGAGGGTGCACTCCATCCCACTGGCCATGTCACCCACAAAGATGTTGAATAGGGCCGGGCCCGACACGGGCCCCTGAGGGACGCCACTCGTGACCGGTCTCCACTTGGACATCGAGCTGTTGACCACCGCTCTCTGAGTACAGCCATTCAGCCAACTCCTTAAATCTATGATCAATATTCATTGATTACTCTGCATGGCTGCTCACAGGAGTGACTTGGGCACGATGACATTCGGTTTAGTGAGAGCACTTCTTCCTTTGTGGATGAACTTACTGTGAAGAGCCAGGGTAGTTGCTACAGCACAGAAGCAAGAGTAGAGAGCTTTGTGTCCTTGAAGTACATTAGTGGCTGTGGAGTCTGAAGCTGAGATGAACCATGGTTATTCTTTCATTGTGCTTCAGTCTAACTGGAGCAGTAACTGGTAAAAGTGGGATGGTGCTAGTGGAGTCATCATCTTTTACCTCGTAGTGATCAGGGGATTTCTGCAGGCCAGTTTCTTTTTCAAGAAGTTTCTTTTTCTTAAGCTCTGCAAAGAAGTTGATGCCTGGCCAGCTTTGTGTATTTAGTTGGTGCCCAGGATTTGGAGTAACCATCAACGTCCTTGTGCTTAAATGTCTGCTTCAGATACCACACTGGCTACTTGAGTTCATGCCCATGCTCAGGTGGAGTAGACTGTTACCACACAGTAAAGCCTTCTACTGAAACATACCTGTTTGCTGCTGCTCTTCAGTGAAGAAGGAAAACTTCTTCAGGCTGAAACACAGCCTGGTCCTGTGTGGAGCCAGGAGTTGGACTCGATGATCCTTATGGGTCCCTTCCAGCTCAGGGGACTCTGGTATTCTGTGCACTTGGTTTAGCTGGAAGCTCTGGGGGAAGTTGGTGGAGGGTTTGGGGGTTTTTCCCCTCATTTTTTTCTTTATTTTGTTTGTTTCTCCCCTCCAAGAAAATTGAGGGGAAATGATGATGTAAAGGGAAGACTGTCATGGAAACCAACTGGCATTTGGATGTGGCTCTGCTGTTTTTAGAAACAAGACCATGTGCTGACAGGATCTGGAGCAATCTGGTCCCTCCATACTGGTTTTGGTGAGAGACTGGTGGTAGGAAGATGCCTAGATCTTGCTGCCTGTGTAGGAGTTGCTCATGGATTAAGTGTATAAATTTCCCCTTGAACTCAGTAGCCTGGGCACACACTGACCTGGCAAGTCTTGCAATGCATCTGCTCCTCTATTTGATGCCTCCTTGGGGGTTTGCTGGTAGTATTGTGGAAAACCAGTTTGCCACTTATGGGATTGCAGGAATTGGATGGGATGCCACAGTTTATTCTCTAACCATGCCTCCTGGTCCAAGTCTGTGGAAGCAGGAGGAAGGATGGATTGGTATTCTCCTTGTTGAGGGGACCAAGGCAGGAACTTTATCGCGTCGTGTTCACTGGGCTGTTGACTTCAATTTTTATGTGTATTTTTAGATGCTGTTACGTTCTGAATGCGAGGGAGACGGGTTGACATGTTTTCTGATAAATGCAATGAGACTTTTTAGGAGGAAATCCTTTCACATTCTGCTGTGGAGTTGTTGGATATAAATTATTTATGACTAAGGGTTTGTGCGCTGCAGAGTGCAAAGCCGAAGTTTTCCAAATCGTGTCTATAAATATAAAGCCCGGAAACCTCAAACTTGGATGCTTAAAACTAGACACCCTGATTTGTGAGAGCTCTCCTGTTCCCAGGGGGGTTAGCAGCAATGCTTGAAAACTCCAGGAGTGATGTAGGTGCTTCAGGGTCCCTCCTGGTACCTGTTCATGATCCAGAAATGGAACGACCATCCGCTGTTAGACAGAGACAGGCGTTATCCCACAATTCCTTAGAGCAAATATTATAGTGGGATTTACCCACCTCACATCTGATGTGCCAGTTACAAAATGATCAAATATTTCTCAGATATTATCCCACCTGCTGATACACACTCATGTGGTGCTGCTCAGAAGGCTCTGATGGCAGCATGAGGACTGGGGATAAAGTCACCACGCTGCCATCCGGATCGAGTCCTCATTTGTTTACCAAGTTTTGGACCAAATCAGATTGATGTCACAGTGCCATTAAGGTGTGAAAATTGCAATAAATAATTTGCATAAGGAGATTTGCTCTGCAATTGCTAGGTTTCCACAGAAGAGTGGTGCATGGAAAACAGGGGAGTGAGCAGCAGCTGATGATGCTAGGTAGCTAATTATTGGATGTAAAGAATTCAAGTGTTTCAAAACGATTTTTAAAATTCAATTGCCGTGACACAAAGAACAAGAGATGACAAATCTCATTTGGAGTGTTTGGTTTGTGCTTTAGGAGGAGGGCAGTCTAGGGTGACAGTTTGCATGCCAGGTTTTGGCTCAAAACAGGTACAAACTAGAGCTGAAGAAGTGTTTTCATGTAGCCACGTGTCTTTGGTTAATGGGAAATATTCACAGGTGTTTTTCAGAGTAATACACTTTCTAAAGTGGCAGTAGATTTCTTTTTTGCTTATTTATTCCTCAGGCTTTTTCTGGAGCTAGTACCTCTTACTAGAGGTTGTATCTTGCCCCACTGGGTCACCATCCTGCTCTTTCTCCTCAGCTGTGAGCGTTCCTGAGAGCTTGCTGCTCCCAGTCCAGTGAGCTCGGAGATAATTGGAAAAGCAACCAAAATTAATTACTCTATTGCATCCCAGTGTAGTCCATTTAAATGGACACTTGCTGTCAGAAGATATCTCCTCCTAGCATGATTTGCACATAACTAGGAAGAGGAGAATAATGCAACTTTTTTCAGAGAGATGATGGCATTTGATTCTCCAGGAGGTGTGAGTTTTGCCTACGCTGCTTTGAGTCAGATCCAGGGTAGTCTCTGCCCACTGCTGCAAACTGGCTTGAAGCCCACATTTTTCTGTCAGATTTATTTATCCATTTTTATATCCCACCAGCTTCTACTGCTGATGGAGAAGAAAAAATTATTTTTCTTCCTACAGAAATTCTGTTCCTTAGAAAACTGAAGCGAGCGCATCCACCTTTGCCTGAAGGCAGCCTACAGGAATGTGGCAGGTTTATTACAGTCATTAGTCATTTTGTTACATAAAAAGCTCTGAGGTTTATTAATTGGTGGCCCTCTTAATGTTAAAATTCACAGTGAGACTCTCAAGTGTCCTGTTCCACACCAAAGCCATAACCTCTAACCGTGACGGTCGGTCAGCCAAGGGTAGATTTGAGGATATAAACACCATCCATGGAGTGGGTGTGCTGGTCTGTGTGCCTGTGGGGCAGCGGAGTTAAAGCACTGCTGGTGTCCAGAGTGAACAGTGCACCCAGGAGAGTGTCCTGGCTTCCTACTTCGTAGGTAACTCCCTGTAGCAAAGGAGTAGTAGGTGCTCCGGCAAGGTGCTTGGTTGAGTCTAATCTAGCTGCCCTCGTGAGACCTCACCTGGAGTACTGTGTCCAGTGCTGGAACCCCCAACAAGAGAAGGACATGGACCAGTTGGAGAGGGTCCAGAGGAGACCACAAAGATGATAAAGGGGCTGGAGCACCTTTCCTACGAGGACAGGCTGAGAGAGTTGGGGCTGTTGAGCCTGGAGAAGAGGAGGCTCCGGGGAGACCTTCTAGCGCTCTGCCAGGACCTCAAGGGGGCCTACAAGAAAGATGGGGAGAGGCTGTTCAGTAGGGCCTGTTGTGACAGGTCAAGGGGTGATGGGTTTAAAATAGAGGGAGGGAGATTTAGATTGGATATTAGGAAAAAGTTCCTTCTTGTGAGAGTGGTGGAGCACTGGAACAGGTTGCCCAGGGAGGTGGTGGATGCCCCTGGATCCCTGGAGACGTTCAAGGCCAGGTTGGATGAGGCCCTGATCAACCTGATGTAGTTGGGCGTGTCCCTGCTTCTTGCAGGGGGGTTGGACTAGATGACCTCTGGGAGTCCCTTCCAACTCTAATCATTCTGTGATTCTATGATTCTAAGTAAGTGAGCTGGACCCAACATGCCTGGATACCTGTGATGACTCCGAGAGTAGCCTTGGGTAGGTAGCGCAGTGTCGCTGCGTGCCTCCTGCGTGTCTGGAGTGGGATGAATCACTGCCTCTGGCTCTGTTGCCATTAGTTAATGAGCACAGGCATGGTGAATGATTCTGACTTGTCACTGTGACTCTCCATGGGGTGGGAGTTTGACCTGTGTCAAGTTAACACCAGAGCTCCAGGGAGGGCAACAGGAAAGGTTTCCCCATGTTTGTCCCATACGTGGGCTCCCAGTTTGAGTTGTAATTGTTTGGGGACAAGGACCAAGGTTTTTTTTCTGTATTGTGTGTTGCAGTGTACAACTGTATTCTGTTACATGGGACAGCTTTGGGACTGGCTCTCTCTATTCAGAGATCTTTTGGAGGACATTGGGACTGACCTCCTGGATCAGGTTGCTTGTCGTGTTTACTCCTGTCATGAGAGAATGGATCCCACCCAGGCCGCTTTTGTTCAAGGCCTGGCAGAGAGGGGTTAGCAAAGCACCTTTCTTCCTCTTGTTTGAGCATTCACTACTCTGGACATGAATCAAGTATTGCAGTGTCCTGTGTAAAGCAGCAACAGCTCATTCAACTGGTCTCACCCACTTCACAGGTGACCTATCTCTGGCCAACACCAGGGACTGTTATTTCTCCTCAGGCTCTGTGAAGTCTGTGCTGATCTTGTCTGATCAGCACTCCCTTGCTAAAAGCCTCACCTAAACCCCCTCGTGCCTCCTCTTGCCTTCAAAGCATGGCAGGACAAGTAAAAAGAGGGGCTTGGGAGCTCTGGCCTCGCTCAGGTAATGAATTTTTGTGATTAAGGGTATTTTAATACGTTCAAGCACTTACACCAATAGCTTCAAACATCTTTTTTTAGAAGCTCACCTCCCACATAGAGCAGCTCTGTCGTTAACTTGAATTTTCTGCTGCATGAGTTACCCATCTTCTGGTGCTCCTGCCCAAATCTAAGGGCAGAGACATTTGGAAATCGGATACTTTGAAAGGAGACTGAGACATCAGGATGTAACTCCACTTCCTGGAGCTCTGGGATGTAGGTGAGACTCCTGCCTCTGAAAATCTCTTCCTTAGAAACCAGAAGTACTGATGAATGAACGACTGGATCTCCTGGTTACCGGTAAGAGTCAGCCAGGCTCTGCAGTGTGATTCAGGAAGGGATAATTGCATCAGGTTGTAACCCTGAAATTCAGTTTTCCATGAACAAAAGGCAGAAGAGCTTCTAAAATGTATGAGATTTGTACTGCTTGTATGTATATATATATAAAATAATACATGCTGGTGGTTATCAGGTGCTACTCTGCAGCACACAGTCACATCTTAAATTCCTTCCTTTCTCCTTCTGCAGGCAAGAGGTGCAGACATCCCTGATATTCCAGGGGAATTGCCACTCCGGACCTGCGGCAGCACAGCAAGTATGAAAGTCAAGAATGTGAAAAAGTAAGAGCAGTCATTTTCCTGTCTTTGCTGGGTTTGAAGTTTTGGTACACCCTGGGTTTTAGCTGTTGTGCTGCAGTATAGCTAAGGCAGCAGTTGTTTGTAGCATCTTCCTCAGAGGAATGACAGTCTGTGCAAAGGAATGTAAATTAAAGCTAATGTAGTCTAAATCAGGGCAGGTAGAGGTTTTGTGGGTGCCCTCACCTGGTTTTGGCCATAGAAGCAAAGCTTATAAGAGTTTTGAACCTCACTGTCACTATAATTTGAGTATGTGTGATTTGTTCCTAAAACAGATTAATTTAAAAACAACAACCAAACAGACCCAAACATATATCTAAAAAATGCCTGAAGAGAATCCAGGCAACGTAGAGAGAAATTTCCCTATTTCTCTGTGCTCTGGGAAGCTAATCCAGGACAAGAGGGTGGCCTAGATATATTTTTTTATTTGATATTTTTAGGTTTTCCTTCTCTCTTTCTAATTTATTATTTTTTCAGAGTTTTTTTTCTTTTTTTTGGGGAGGGGGGGAGTGATTTTTTTATTTTTTCCTTCGCTGATGTCCCAGAATATTTTTATTTCTGTGGCCTCAGCGCTCTCTCTCGGTCTCTCCTAGAGAATAGAAACTGAGTTGTTACACTTGCAGCTGAGGTTTCAGACCTCTAGTCTGCAACAGGGGTCAGAAATAATCGATATTACTCGCCTTGTCTTTGCTAAAAATGCAGAATTGAGGTCCAGAAATCACCAGTGTGTTCAGCTCACCTCCCTGTAGAGCTCTGATGCTGCAAGGGAAACGGCTCTTTGTTCTAGTGCTGAGCAGCCAGATGCTGCATCTCGCTTCCCACTTCTATTCCCGTGGGAAGAGAGAGCCAGATAATGACAATCTCATTGGCTCCCCACCAGAAATATCTATAGGAGTCTATAATAGCTTCAGCAGAAGCAAGAGCACGTTGCAGAGCCAGAGGATCTCCCCGTCAGCCATCCTTGTAGCTGGAGACACTTGGGAATAATTCTGCCTCACTTTTGACTTTTGAAAAAGGCAAAAAAGGATAAATAGCGTTTGTTCTGCACCCCCAGATACATCAACCCGGGACTGATGGGCTGTGATGCCTTTCACAGGTAAAGTTCTCCTTTCCTATGTGTCTCGTGTAAGGCTCTGTAGTTGCACTGCAGAAGCGTGGAGGTAGAGCGGCTTGTCCCTGCGCCGGTTCTTAGAGATGATGGGGGCTTTGGCCTTGCTGAGGGGCCACACAGTTCCTTAAGGAGACAGTGCTAAGAACCACTTTGGGGTGTAGCTTTCAGTTCTCCTTCCTTGCTCACTTCCTTTCTCCTCCTTTTTGCCACATCACATCAGCAAACCCCTCCGTTCCCTTGGCTGTAGGATCAGAAAGTGGTTGGTTTGTGTTGGTAACTGTGCTTGCTGACAGCCCTTGTTGCTTGAGCGTGGTGGGGCTGTTGGCATCGTGCCTGATGGGGTGTTTCTGGTGTGCTGCAGGTTGTCCTTCACCAAGGGGCACTTCCCAAAGATGGCCGAATGCGCTCACTTCCATTACGAGAACGTGGACTTCGGCAACATACAGGTGAGTCTCCCGCTGCTTTTCTGTCCAAACCAGTGTCACCTCTGGCTGCCAGCTCACCTCCAGGGGGTGGGAGGTGGTTGAGGGACCACCACCAAGTTCAGATTACTTGTGTTGCAAAAGAAGGTAACAGATCCCAGCCCGGTAACACAGACCCTGTGTAACACAGACTGTCTTACCGGGCTGGGATCTGTCCTCAGCCACGTTCCCACCCTTTTGAGGCTGGAGGTGATGTTGTTTCTGATGTCACTGCTTTAAGACTGCTTCAAACATTTTTTTAGTGAGTCACCTGTAATAACTACTTGCATGTTTTTAGCCTGAGTGTGTATCTTTGAGCAAATATGCACCGGTATTTATGTGTATATAAAGGATTCAAGCGTGTCCTTTCTCTTATCTTAGCTCGGTGCTGTTCTAGCAGCTGTGTCATCAGAAAGCAAATAAAAAAACCTGCTAGTCAGCCTGAGCTGTGCTTCTGGAAGCGTGCAGGCTCCGTTGTGATCCGTCAGAGCAGCACCAGGGAGGGCTGGGACCCGAAAACCACCGCTCGTTTCTCACCGACAGGGGCACGTCTTGTTCTGCACTTAGAGAAGCAGGAATGCCTCCAGCATCTGCCAGCCTCGTAGCCAAAAAAAAGAGGTTACAACCTTTTCATTTGTAAAACATTTCCTGCAGTATAGAGTGAATTATTTACAGCCTTTCATGTTTCTGGACTTGACAGTTTTGCTAGCAGAATTATGCATCCTGAGGGTTTTTTTTTCCATCTCTGTAAAATTCGTACCGAGACGGAGTTTAGGTCCTATTCTGGGCTCGTAGTGGCTGTTTTACTTGTGTGTTGGGGGTCTGAGTAGGTCCATTTTGCATCAGCAGGCACAAAGGTAGGTCAGGTTAGACCCAACAGCAGGCTTAAGAGAAGCTTAAGAGCACAAAGCTCAGTTTTTAAGGAGGTCTCTGGAACACAGGCTGCTGACACCAGCAGGAACGGCGTGGCTAATGTACAGCCCTGGGATTTTAATTTGTCCCACTGTTTTTACAGTCATTTTGGAGAGATGTTTGATGTTGGAGTAGATGTGGAGCAGGTTTCTGGTTGCACACAGATGGTTCTTGCATCATCCTCTGAGTTTTCCTTGCTGTCACTCAGAGATTCATTGCGGTGTGCACGGCACTAGGAGTTATAAAGCATTTGAGGACCAGTAGTTAATTTGGGGGTTCAGGTGTTTCTTGGAATGTTTGAAGGATGGCAGGGTGTACTTGTAGAGTCAATGTGCTGAGATTTCTGCCTTCATAAGAAGCAAAACCTCCTTCAGATTGTTCTGCTGAGGAACTTGAAGCATGTTCTGGGGGGATGTTTGTACAAAGCTGATGTGCTCAAGTGAGGTGAGTCTGGTCTGAAGCACCAGCTCCATGCCTCGTCCCTTTCTGCTTCCAAGCAAGGCTTGGGATGGATTCCTGCAGCATCATCACTTTGCAGTCTGGATAAAAATACTTGAAGAGCTGAGCATTGCTCCTGAAATGTCAAAGGGGTAGGGAATCAGTGTTTGCTTAGTCGAGGAGACCAGTATTAATTGCAACATAAATGAAATTTATTAATGCAGCAGCAGTATTAGTTTATGGGCTGAAATATAGGTTGGAAAAGGGCTCATACATTTTAATAGAGGGGCTCCTTTGTGATAACAAGGTAGAGCAGGGAACAGCAGTAGGCTGAAGTGACTTTTAAATGACAGCTTGGCACCTAATAGTGAATTACCACGTTGCATCCGAGGAGCAGTGGGCGTAAACTCCTTTCAAAATCTATTCACTGTTAAAAATTTGCATAGCAGAAATGCAGTATTATCTGGCTGTGTCAGGAATTGTGTAATGCTGTCTATTAACAGCCTGGCCAAATTTCAGATTGTTTTGTAACGTTTATGTCATTTATAATATGGTTTCATGGTGCAATCGGTATTAATAACTTGGCATTTCACCTCATGAGATCGTTTTAAATTAACTTCCTGAGAGGTATAAAAAAGGACTTGTTCTCTTCTTATCCTGGCACCATGCTAACCAATCCAAGGGCATTTTGGGATGGTTTATTTCTCTTCAGAAATGTTCTCCTCTACTGCTTTCAACAGCTTTGTGTGTTAACCTTATCTGCGTCTGGCCAGCACGACACACGTTGCATCACCAGGAAATTGCTGGTTTACCAGGTGAAGGTGGTTGATGTCAGAGCTGTAGTTGTAGGATGAGCTTTACAGATTGCATCAGTCTCAGAAAATCACCAGTGTCTTTCTGAAATACCTTGCATTTATCTCTGTGTTTCATTTTTTTTTATGGCTACACCATACTGTCCAGGCAGTAGGGCTCACCACGGATGGACCTCCAGAAGGGCACGGGCCACCCCAGTGTAACTTTCACAGTCAGTTTCTAAGGCAAGTTAGTAAATGTAAGTTAAATTTAGTTGGTGAACTTCCTCCTTGGCTTGGGTTGTCCCAGCTCCATGGCAGATAGCTGAACTGATGTGGGAAGAGCTGATGTGTACACCTTAATGGCAAAACATCTTCATCTGAGCTGAAATTTAGTGTGTGAGCATGGTCCTCAGTCCAGGCTGACTTGGTTGCATGTTCCTGGTTTTGTTTCTAAGCTGTAGACCTGCCCAAGGTGAGCCCTTGACACATGACTCTGTACAGCAGTTGTCATACAGTCCCACTGCCTTTTGAGCCTTAAGGCCTGTTAGTTCATGGGAGTTGGGCCATTTCAACAAACCTCTGTATCCCTGAGTTCTACAAAAGTAGAATGATATCCATCCAGTGCAGTGTGCTGTTAAAATAAACAGGAGAAAGTGCCATCAGGTATTCAGTAACCTTTGATTCTTCAGCTGGAGTAAAGTGCCCAGCCCTGGGGACCCTAGGACAGGGAAGACATGGAGCTGTTAGAGCACGTCCAGATGAGGTCACGGAGATGATCAGGTGACTGGAGCACCTTTGCTGTGAAGAAGGGCTGAGAGAGCTGAGCTTTTTCAGCCTGAAGAAGAGAAGGCTCTGGGAGACCTAATTTCAGCCTTCCAATACTTCAAGAGGTCCTACAGGGCAGTGGGAGAGGGGCTGTTCCCCAGGGAGTGCAGGGACAGGACAAGGGGTGATGGCTTCAAGCTGAAAGAGGGCAGGGTTAGGTTAGACACTGGGAAGAAATTCTTCCCTCTGAGGGTGGTGAGGCCCTGGCACAGGGGGCCCAGAGAGGCTGTGGAAGCCCCTGGATCCCTGGAGGGGTTCAAGGCCAGGTTGGATGGGGCTTTGGGCAACCTGGTGTGGTGAAGGTGTCCATGCCCTTGGCAGGAGGTTGGGACTAGATGATCTTTGAGGTCCCTTCCAACCCAAACCATTCTATGATTCTTGCCAGAGTAAGGGCTTTTTTCTTCCTTTGGAAGAATGAAGAAGTGATCTTTAGTGGAGCAGGACTGATTAATCAGGTATGGAGAGCTGCCCAGCTCTGCCCTTCCCGGGTGATGTCCTTTGCTCCTGCACAATGAGCTGGTAAAGGACAGAGCCCTCTAATACACACTGGTATCACCTCAGCAATTTGCACCTGACATGGATTTACCCCTTCACTGCCTTTATGTAGCTGCCTTCTAAAAATAACCCCCCAGTGGAGCAGGGTTGGATTTCAGTGCATGGAAGAGCCTCTCCTTATCTGCTGAGGCGTGTGGCAGGAGCTGCCTTATCAGTGGTGGAGGAAGCAGAGTCACTTCCACCCCTGGAGCCACCAGCTGCCAGGAGCTCCTGCTCTTTGAATGCCTTTGGCAGGCTGCAGCCTTCCAGGCTGCCCTTCTCTCATTTAATAGTGTTCTGGGGATGGGGGTGCAGAGGGGAGGGGTGCTTGTGAAGGGGTCTCTGTTAATTATGCAGTAACATTCTGCCCTGAGGTGGATTACAAAGGAAGCAGAAGCAGGAAAGCCTGACCAGATGCCCTCCTCTGGTAGTTGGAGATGGTTTGGCCATGGGGAGAAGCTGTCCTCTGCTCCCACCAGCTAGAAACAGGGGTGGAGGAGCGCTCCCTGGTCAGGCAGCTTAACTCAGCTCTCCTCCCCTCGGTGAGTTTAATGTAAGCCTGCTTGCTCCTCTGATGGAGGTGGGCTTCCCTGGGCATGGTTGAGGATTTGGGTGGTTTTTTGCTTTGTTCATGGGAACATCTGAGTGGTTACAACATGCATACCCATATTGCCTGTGAAGTGCTGCTCCCTTTTAGCCGACCATCTCTGCTGCTGTTTAATCTCCTCCCAAAAATGACTTTCCCACATTCCAATACACTCTGTTTCCCTTCCTGAGACCAAGACCTTCTCCCATTCCCTGTCTTTTCCATCTGGTTTCTTCACCCTTGCTTTCCAGAGTGGTAGGGAGAGATATCCTTAAAGCAGCCCTCTCACCACGGAGGTATAAAAACAACGATGCTTATAGTGGAGGTGGAAACTGCTTTGATTACCTTCAAAATTCCAGCCCCAGCTCCCTGAAAATTGGTACCATCTCCTGCCAAGATCAACAGATTTTTAAATTTTGGAGTCTCTAGGCAAAGTTTCTTCATGCCAAAAAAAAAAAAGTTAGGAAAATATTTTGAGCAAGTTCACCTCAGTTTTTGGATTCTTCTGTTTCCCGGTCCCGCAAAACGTTCATCCCTGGAACAAGATCACACCTGTGGAGCTGCAGGTTTTCTTCCAGGCAAACAGAGAGCAAGGGTAACTTCAAGTATGGAGCATGTCTCCATGAAACTTGACTACTTCTCACACATTACTACTGGATTTACAGCTGTGTCTTGCTGTAGAGTGAGCTAACAGCCTTATTGGCCATCTGGCTTTTACGGGCAGGATGAGTGTAAATTACTCACGGTTATTCAAACCTCCTCAAAGCTGGTGGGATATAATTTCAGTTCCTTCCACTGATTCAGTTGGAGATAGGTAGTTTGGCTTTCTTTTCTCCTCCTTTTGCCTTGGGATGTTTTTATGAGTGTATTTGGGACTGTTGGTTTCTCTGCTAACTGTGTGTAAATATACACGTAAATTTATGTGAGAGCAAAAACCCCAGTGCTGTGTTCTGTATCTGGGATGCAAACCTAGAATCATAGATTCATAGAATCCCTTGGGTTGGAAGAGACCTTTAAGTTCATGGAATCCAAACCCTGCCTAGGCCACCTCCAGACCATGTCCTTCAGCACCTCATCTCTTGGCCTTTCCAANCTTCTTTTCTCCAGACTCAAAAGCCTCAGAGCTCTCTCAGCTGCTCCTCACAGGACTTGTGCTCCAGACCCTTCCCCAGCTCTGTTGCCCTTCTCTGGACATGCTCCAGCATCTCTTCCATCATATCTGGGATATGATGGAAAGATTTTGAGCACCCCTTATTTTGTGAGCTTCTTCCTGCCTTTTAGTAGGAAAAAGAGCAACGGGGGACTTGTGGCACTCCAACTTGAACACAGTGATCTTCTGCAGCAATCCAGCTTGCTCATTTTCCTACCCCCTGCCCTCCCCACCCCCTTGTTTAATACTGAAGATATAGTGGACTTGTTTGTGGGGTTGGACTCTTTATTGGTGGCTGTGTGATGGCAGGAGTACATCCTAAAAGCGACTGTAACAGGCCCAGCTGTTAACTTTGGCGCTGACCTCCTGCTGCTTGCCACCACCATAAATTGTCTTCAGCAGTGTGTCACAGAAATGCATAAAAATTGTTTTAATTAGTAACTGGAACAGAGTTGTATTGGAAGATTTTTCTTGCCTGAGGTTTAATGACCTGAAAAAAAAAAATCCCCCAGAAAGATGTATTATATGTATAATTAAAATATATTAATAAAATGGAAAAGAATCCTCGAGCTCCAGAACTCTAATCCCAATTTCACTAGAGTTGTGTAGCTTGAAAGAGGATTAAACCCCTTATGCTTTTGTATACAGTGAGCCATACAGTTAACAGGAATGGTGTTAAAATAATGTGGCATAATGCTGCACCCCTACATCTGCAAGCATGCCAGGCTGGTGTGGTTTTAATAACTGATCCCGAAGGTTTACAGGAGCAGCAGAGTGTTTCTATGGTTTGAGATGCCTGTGGATGTATTGGGTGTTAAACCAGACATCACTGGGAACATTCACATTGTGTGTTTACTGTCCCTGCTTCCAAATAAAAGGGTAGTTTGGTTAGTTTGTGCTTGTGTGCCAGAATGTGGAGGTTTGATGAAAGGGTTGGCAGCTTGGGGTATCATGATTCAGTCCTTCTCTTACCTTTCCAGTGGTGAGGGGGGAGACTTTATCCAGACAGGCTGGATGGTTGGGCTGGGGACAACAATATGATGTTCAACAAGGCCAAATGCCGGGTCCTGCACTTTGGTCACAACAACCCCAGGCAACGTCACAGGCCTGGGCAGGAGTGGCTGGAGAGCAGCCTGGTGGAAAGGGACCTGGGGGTGTTGGTTGACATGAGCCTAAACATGAGCCAGCAGTGTGCCCAGGTGGCCAAGAGGGCCAATGGCATCCTGGCTTGGATCAGGAACGGTGTGGCCAGCAGGAGCAGGGAGGTGATAATCCCCCTGTATTCTGCACTGGTGAGGCCTCACCTCGAGTATTGTGTTCAGTTTTGGGCCCCTCACTTCAAGAAGGAGGTTGAGGTGCTGGAGCGTGTCCAGAGAAGGGCAATGAGGATGGTGAAGGGTCTGGAGAACAGGCCCTACGAGGAGGCTGAGGGAGCTGGGGAAGGGTCTGGAGAACAGGCCCTACGAGGAGGCTGAGGGAGCTGGGGGTGTTTAGTTTGGAGAAGAGGAGACTGAGGGGAGACCTTATTGCTCTCTACAACTCCCTGAAAGGAGGTTGCAGTGAGGTGGGGGTTGGTCTCTTCTCCCCAGTAACAGGTGACAGAACTCGAGGTAATGGCCTCAAGCTGCACCAGGGAAAATTTAGGTTGGATCTTAGGAAGAACTTCTGTCCTGAGAGAGTCCTCAAGCATTGGGACAGGCTGCCCAGGGAGGGGGTTGAGTCCCCATCCCTGGAGGGGTTTAACAGACGGGGAGATGCGGTGCTTGAGGACATGGTCTAAGGGTAGACTTGGTGGCGGTGGGTTAATGGTTGGACTGGATGATCTTAGGGGTCATTTCCAGCCTTAAAATTCTATGATTCTGTGATTCTATGATCCTTTCACCTGGTGAGGAAGCGTAAGGATGGGGCATCATCCTCCAAAGTTTGTGTACCTGACCACCTTGGCTCTGAGCTCTCTTGCTGATTAAGGTGTTTTGGGTTGAGTGAGCAGGTGGAGGCTCTGGAACCGTTTCACTCCCCAGGGTTGAGTGGTCTGGTCTCCGGGTGGTTTTCAGTCTTGGAAAATCGAGGCTGCTTTCAGTGTGGTGAACTCAAAGATTGTTCTCTCGTTGTAAAACCAGGGGAGAGTTGTCTGGGGGTACTCAGGGCTCTTGATGCAATCTGTGCAGCTGCACAGGTGTCAGAGAGGATGTTTCTGGCTCTGTCAAGCTGAGACCCAAGTTGCTGTTCTGACACCGGGTTGAATGCTCCTGTGTTGCACCATGAGGATGTTTTGGGGTTTAAAAATGAAAACACTTAAATGAAGCAGAATTTGATGTGCTTGCTGCCTCTTTCATTCACCCCCTCTCCTAAAATATAACTTACCTCTCTTGAAACTTGAATGGTCTTTGACTCCACTCAGCAGTTTTTTTCCATCCCTCTGCAGTACAGATGAAAGAAACATTAATGAAAACTCAATTTGCTATGGGACAGATTTTTAAGGTGTAAGACCTAAATGTCTTCCTTTCAAATATTTAACTTTCCCAGGAGGAGCTTTTATGAGAAGCTACTTTAGGTCTGCATACATCTGGTTGAAGCCCCAGTAAATGCTTTTTTGGACCATCAGGGATTGGTTTGTGAGTGGCAGTCAGAGTTGGCACCTCTGACTGCAGAGTGAGCTCTTGGTACCATCACACTCTGAGTTAGGTCAGTATTTATTTAGAAGGAAGATTGTTGTTTAAGAGATACCCATAAATCCAGGATTATAACAGGTTGGAAATAAAAATATATAGTGCCATATACTTTATGTATGTTCAGGATCCAGGAACCTGCCTTAAAATTAATTCTGTTCTGTTGGAAGACTGGTGAAGCTTATAAATAGTGGTTATAAAGCAAATTGTCTAGGAAAAAAAATCAGGTTTTGGGTAGGTGGTATTGTCTGGTCCTGCTGGTTTGTGTTAAGATACTAACAGAAATTCTTACAAGCTCCCTTGCAATTCAGTGTAGCCCTGTAACTGCTCTTTCTGGTGCTTGAGTTAACCTTCCACATTGCAGGTATGTCAAAACATTCTGGCTTTAAAATAACCAATTTTGAGCAACGTCCCATTTACCAGCTTGAAATAGTTAAACAGTCAAAACCACTTCTGTGATTTCCAGCATGAGTCCAGGCACTGACTTTAAAATGCTGGTAAATTATTTAATGACTCTTTATGTGCTAAGGCCTGCAATAATTAGAGGTGTAGCTGTCCTGGGCCGGGCAGGGAACCCGTGGGAACTGGAGCCTTGGGGTGGAAAGGATTGACAGGAGAGGAATGGAAGGGTCAGGTCAGGACAAGGGAGACAGGAGCGTAGCAAAGGTGTTTGACTTGAGAAGCATCAACCCCTGACCCAGCATCCACACAACCTTCTCTCATGGCTCAAGGTTTCATTTAGTGGCAGGCTTTGCCATTTGTTTTAAACCTAACTAAGAGCTAGATTGAGTTTGGGAAGTCTCTTTGGAGAAGTGAGCTCTTAGGCTGGTGTGGGGGGTTGAATTATTAATGGCTTTTAGCAGCGGTGCTGGATGTGCCCTCTGAGTACACCCCACCGAGCTGCCTGGGATTTTATTCCCCCTGGCACAAGGTCCCTGTGTTCCTCTGGACTCTTTTAATCCTCCACACATCCCTTGCTTTCTGGCTGCTTTAAACTAAGTGGAGTTCAAAGTAAGCTGGGGATCTTTTTAGAGTAGGTGCTGAATCAGAGGGCACCATAAAGCTCTTGTCCTGCAGCTGGCTTGAGCTTTTCGTGCTCTCTGACATCATCAGGGTGAAGAACTTGGGATATTTATCATCTGTCTTAAGGTTGGTCTGGAAAAGCACATTCCTGGTTTTTATTTTGGGGGATTTTAAGATCAGCAGGGAGAGAGAGGAGACCTGGGATTTTAACAAGAAAACATCCACCTACTCTTCCACCTCTTCCTTATGTATTTTTTGTTTTCTCATTGAAAAACATTTAAGAAGTGGGTGATGAGTGCTGCTTTCTGTTGGGGTTATGCATGCACATGTCTTGCAAGTTGCTGTGATCAGATGAAGGATCAAACAGCCACTGTTAGACTGTTAAGTCTCACTGCTGCCATGACATGCCCTTGGGTTAAAAAGAAGTGTGGAGTAAAGCCTGGGTTACACCCAGACCCTCTGCTGTGGGGTACATACACTGCCAGTGAGGGTCCTGTTCCACAGCCAGAAGCTCATTCCCATTCCATGTGCTTGGTGTGAGGGCTGAGGATGGTTTGAGGTCTGGAATGAAAGGTGTTCCACATCCCATTGTGTGCTCATTCACACCAGTGACTCCGTCAGCACGTGCTGAGGGGGAACGTTCATTCAGCCTAAAATCCTTGAGGAGTCGTTTTTCTTTGGGAAACTGAGAAGTAATTAGTAAAAAACTTAATTGGAATGCCAGCAGAAGAAAGCAAAATAAAAATTTTAAGTTTTTGTTTGTCCCCAACGTGGAGCTGCTTCTGGATTCTGCACTCTTGTGCTTTTCTGTGTGATGGCCCCAGTCATCATCCTGACTGCTGATCACTTGCCTGGTGGCTCCAGGGCATGGCCATTTAGCTTGACCTAATGAGCATCCTGCCCCAGAGGAACTGAGTCAGACTCCTTGTCTGAGGGCAGTGTCACTGCAGGGTGACATCAGGGGTGACATCAGGGGTGCTGCGGCAGGTGGGTTTGTGCTGCTCCTCCTCTTTTCCTCATGGCTGTGTTTAAACATCAGCAAGAGCTGAGTCATCGAGGCCCCTTGTGTTTTGTCTTGATGTCTTCAGAGATTTGGAGTGCAGGTTTCTGCTCTCCATGGACAGCAAGCTTGGCAAAGGACCAAGATACTTAGGAGCTCCCCAAGAATGTGTTACACAGTGGCAGGATTATGTCAGACCCCTTCTCTGTGAGGGCACAGTTAAATCCTGAAATGCCAGCCCTGCCACCCCAGAGGGACATTCTCAGGCAGGGTGTACACCTGTTCCCAGTGTCACCCAAGTTGCTCAAAACCCACCTTCCCTGAAGTGTTGGGTGGGAAATTTATGGGTTAAAATATTCTTTACTATTTTATCTTCTCTGAGATATTAGGAGCATTTCTTAAAGTAAAAAAAAAAATCAAAAGGGGAGTTTCAGATCTATCCATGACCCTTGATGCAGTTTGCCTTTACTGCTACCTCTTGAAGTCCATCCTCAGGAGACGACCAACTAAGGTTCTGACATGTAGATCAAAAAATCAAGGCATGGTTTATGAACAAAAATTGGAACAACCCCATTTATTCAGCTTTTCCAAGATAATTTCTTGAATAAAATTATTTTGCTTTACTGTTGTTGTTAGAGTCATCATTCAGGACTCTCTTATCTGTGAAAGTGTTTCTTCTTCCCCTGAGATTTTGGAAGCCCTGCTTTTGCCATATGACATAAATAACCTGCATCAGGCAAGCAGTGGGTTAATTCCTGGGTGTGCTTGTGATGTGGAAAAGAGTTTCACAGTCTCCACTTGGCCTTTGTGCCTGAGCTTGCAACACATTTCCACACAACCGTTGGGAGAAGACCCAAAACCTGGTGTTAATGAGGTGCTTATGGTCAGTCAAGGGTTGGATCACCCCCCCTGTTGTGTTTCACCATATGGTGTCAGGACACCAGGAGGATATTTCTCATCTTTTCCTGGCACACCTCTCCTTCCTCAAGGAGATTGGCTGGTTGACCTCACTGACCAGCTGTAAGCAAACCCATATCAGGGTTTGTTTGGTGAGCTGAGAACTTGCCTTCTGGTCAGAATTTAGCTGGAATCCATCTTTAGCAACTTGTGACTGGCAGGGCCCAGAAAACCTCTAAAATCCAGCCCCACCCCCCATAGTTTCTGGTAGTCATAAGGCTGCAGTTAATATTGAAGAGCACAGGATGCTTTTCAGTGCAATACACTGATTTTGATTTTCCTGGGCTGTGACAGCTCCAGTCTTTCTAAGATAATAACTTGAAGAAGCAGTAGCACCCAGTTACAGAATTTGATTAAAAATCGTGGGAATTCCAAAATAAATGTCACTTTTTATCAAGGTGGGGGGTTTTGTGCAAGCCTTTAAGTGTACACACATCTTCAAGTCTTCCTTGCCAAGAGTGAAGAAACTTTCTCACCTTGTTGCTGAGGGCTTAAGGTTTCCACGTGATTATTTCAATCTTTTCCTTGTTAATTAGGTTGAGATAAAACTAAAACAACCCATTTAGTGAGGACTTTGGGGAGTGTTGCTGGAATAATGGCATCTATGTATAGAGCACTCACAAGGTAGTAGCATCTCTGGGTAGGAAAGATGCTCATATTAAGGATGAAGATACTAATCCTGTTTTTACTAGGACAGTTACCACCCCCATCCCCAATTATTATGCAGAGCTATTATTTCATGGGGTGGGGATAATGTCTTCAAATCATTTAACTCCTGTAAATGTCATCAAGTGTTTGTGTTGTAAATATCTCTCCATCCTTGTTATACAAGGTCCAATTGTGTCACAGAGATGGATGGTTGCAGCATAACATAAAATCTCACGTACAGATCTCGTACAGATGTGGGAGGGAGGGCTCTTACAGTGCCTCATCTTACCTGATTTACACTTGTTCTGCAACTAAAATAAATGTTTCCCTTGAATTTGGGTAATATTTACTTTTCAGAGCAGTTAAATAGTTTGTAGTCAGTTTTTTCCAGTATGTGGGAAATATTTCAGGCTTAGACCTACGATGACTGACACGTAGTTACATCTCAGCTCTATGCTGAATCCTGCAAACTGGTGTGAGTTGTATATGGTCTAAAGCCTGCAGACACCCCAGGACACCCCCTTCTTCAAGGGACAAGCAGGTAGTGATGCTGGAGGAGTTGTAGAGGGTGCAGTGTTGTCCCCCAGCATTCTTGCTGGCAACATGGGAAGACACTAACTGGAGCTGTAAGGGTACAGGGCAGGCGTGTGAGGAGGAAAAGACACCAACCACGTGTTCCTGTGTCTTTGGGAGCATGAAGAGCAGGAGGGACACGGTAAAGACAAACATCCCTTTGGAGTTTTGGGGTTTTTCAGTCTGGCTGAAGGTTTTATGCAACATCTGGCTAATGGGAGAAAGGTTTGGGGTTTTACTCCCAGTTTTTAGGAAATCAATTCATCCATGTACCTCACCTGCTGGATTTCCAGCCCCCTCCTCCCAGCTGTGGGGATCTGCTTCCATCTAGTCTGTTCCATGCTTTAGCACTTGCTCAAGTTTTTGTATAAAAACACATGTGGTGATATAAAGCACATGTCAGGTTTGCCCTGTGCCTCTGAACCCAGCTGTGGAACATGGACTTGTTTTATTTTCTTAGTTTAAAACATAAACCAGGATGGAGGGAGGGGAGGAATTGGAGATGAGTAATTTTAAGCGGCTCTTTCTCGTGCGGGTACAAAATCCCATTTGCTCCTCTCCCCCACCCCCAGATGAAGTTTGGCAAAGGCATCTGCAAGTAGCTAAAGGTTGTGGGCTGTGTTACATGACAATGCCTTCAGGGGTCACTTTAGCCACAGTCACCTCTATGTAAAACCGGGGGCTGCAGGCGGAGCTGGGTGCCAGGAGAGGCGGGTGTCTCGCAGCCCCCTTTGTCTGCTGAGTGGTTGTTGATCTTTCCCCCTTCTGGGGTCATGGGAGGAAATGGAGTGAGCTTTCCCTCGGCTTTTATCGCTTCCTCCTGCCAACTAAGGGCAGATTATTTTCCTTCATTTGCTGCTCCTCTTGTCAGCAGGAGAAGCTGGTATTGAGCCAGATAATAAATAATGTTTTCCCCAGGGATGGGGTTCTCAGATGTGGTTGTAGGAACACTGATTTCCCCCCTCGCTGCTTTCTGCCTGCAGCCTAGTCCTGCAAAATCTTGCTCTGGAAGATGTGGTTTGTCTATATGTGATGTGCAAAGCTTGTTGGCTTTTGCCAGCAGTCCTTTTCTGAAGCTTTTTGACAAGTTTTGATGCTGACAGGATTGTTCATCTCTGCATAAGGCTTTTAAAGACCCTGCAGTGGAAGGATAGACTCGTGCAAATTGCTCAGCCTGATTTACTCTTACCTGTAGAGCACAACTTGAAGAGTAAAGATCCCTCTGTACGTGGTGACAGAGGTGAAATGGGGAATGGAGAGTAAAGGCCAGGTTTGCTGGGTAGTGATGGCTGATTTGAGATCAGGAGCTCAGGATCAGCACATCAGGATAAGCTGAACTAGATTCCTGGAATCTCCCAAGTTGGAAGGGACCCACAAGGATCATCAAGTCCAACTCATGGCTCCACACAGGACCAGCCAAGTCAGAGCATGAATGAACACCAAAGCTTTACTCACAAAGTGGCATGAGCTATTTAATGGCCCCTTCTATTTCTTACTATGTGGTGGATGAGAGAGGGGTCCAGAATTCAGAATGGCTAAGCATCAGTAGATGTATTGGATTCATATTTTAACCACATATAAGTAACTTTGTTGGTAGTGGGGTAGGGGTTGGGGCTTCAAACCAACAGAACTGCCAGGAGCTGCAGTTCCTAATGAAACAGTGGATTTATTCACGTCCTGCACGTGGTACAACCCATCTCCTGCCTCCAAGGCTCTCCAGGGTGTGTTTGGTTTTCCCTTGTGTGCATTATTAAGTTTTGTTGACTGCCTTTTGCTCCTGGGAGCTCAGATCCTCCTTACTGCTCCTCTGTAAACCCAAAATAAGAACTGCTGCTCAGTGCAGCTCTTGGTTTGGCCTGTGCATTGAAGATAACACAAACACCTCTCTTTGGATGACTGGAAGGTGAGTAATCATGGTGTAAACCAGTCTGCACTCTGAGGTGTTAGGAAAAGGTGGCAGTGAGACAGAAGCTATGAGTACATTAAGCAAATGAAGCTTCTCCTTGCATCAGTGCTCTTCCCTACCACCCTCACCCCCATGAACATTATTGTTTCTATGGGTTTTGTGGTGTTCTTTCTCCTCTCCTGAAGCCCCTGCTGCTATTTCAGGCATCCAAGGCATTTTTGCCAGTGATTTTGATTCTTATCAGTGTGGGGAAAAAAGGTTAATATTGATTTCCTGGGGGAGAAGACAGAAAAAGTGAGTAGGAGACTGGAATGACAGGACTGTATCAATTTTCAGGTCTCTCAGAGGAGTAATATGCTTGTGTGCAGCAAATGGAAAAGTAGACTCTGACTACAACTGTCACTGACCTCCCACGGAATTTAATGGGCTTTGGAACACGGAGAAGAAAAGTCTGTTGTAACTAAGTCAGTGCTTTTAATGCACTTTCCTTGAATGTCAGCAGTTTTATGAAATGCCATATGCAGGAAGATTAAAAAAAAAAGTTAAAAATTATATATCATATATATAGCTGTAAAAAAAAATTACATCCACTGGCTTAGTCTTTTCTTGACTGTGGATGAATGTGTTTCTCAATAAGCTTTAATGGTAGCACATTATGGGTTCTGGGTGGTTTATATCCTGAACACTTTTATATCCATAAAAAATGATGGACAAAAACTGTAAAGCAATCTTGTTCCTGGGGCATGGAAGTGGCTTTTCTGGGTAAGTAGTTCCTCAATGAGCCAGCTACAAAAATGATCCTTTTCCTACAATGAAGGGAACGTTGTTTGGCAACAGCAAAGTCAGTATCCTTTTGTTGACCAGTGGGAGACAGTGAAAAAAGGACTCTGCTTTGTGGCAAAGCCACTTTTCTTTCAAATAAATAAACAAATAAACAAGCTGTCTCCTTTAATTTAACTTTGGTTTTGTCTGGAGCCAGCGAGTGGCTGGTTCCTCTATGATTTTGCTGGCGTTTTCCTTGGGAGTCATCGCTGTGATAATTTGTAGTGTGGTGCCATCTAGTGTGCGAAGGGCTGTCGGGCCTCTCATACTGGGGAAACTGGTGACAGACGTGGTCTTGCACCTATTTCCATCTTGCTCCAAACAGCTGCATCATCTGGTGGAGATGGTTGGGCACAGTGGTCTAGTGAGGGTGTCCCTGCCCATGGCAGGGGGTTTGGAGCTACTTGATCTTTGATGTCCCAACCCCAAACATTCTATGTTTCTATACAATTTTAGCATCTTGACTTCCCAATTTTCCACAAGTCTCATCTCAGTGATTGCTTGGGGTTTTGGGGTGGTTGTTTTTGGTGTGAGGATGGGTTGGAGAGTAGAAAAGGGCAGGAGAAATGGTGATAACTTCTCCTGAAGGAGAGGTTTTCTGTGGTTGCAGGATGGTTTTGTATCGTGTAGATGCAGGTGTCAGAAGTTAGTTTTGGGGTTTTAGAGCCTGTCCAGGTGTTCATATCCAGTTTGTTGGTACTGCTGTGCTGTCATGACTCACAAAACTGGTAGGAATTCACACAGGGTTCAATTCCCTATCCATGCCAACTGGGGGGCAGTTGAATCTGACTTTGCTGTTCTTTGGACTCATTAAATAGATTTGATGCAGGAGAAACACAACTCCATCACTTGCATTGTCTTCACTTGTCTCCTTCACATTGTGCCCATAGATGAAGGTCATTTTAACCCTTAGCAGGACAGAACCCTTCCCTCTCTTATTCTAACCCTTGCCATAAGTGATTTGGTTGCAGACTCGCTTCCTTTTCCAAGGCTTTAGGGTTATTGTTGCACACTATCCAAAATGTTTAATTCTGAATACTGCCAGGAGGGGCCCTGTGTCTGCCCAGGTAGTGTGGAGAACTCAGCATCATGGCAGGGCAGAGGATGGGTTTCTGAATAATCTCAGCTGGGTTTCAGTGAATTGTGAAATCAGACCTTAATAGGGTGTGAAATGGAAACAGAGAGAGGTAATGCCAGATGCCTCTATTTACATGTGTTAATCAACACAGACCCAAACAACAACAAATTAAACCAGAGCCGTTTGTAGAGGTTGAAATGCTCCATGCTTGGCTGGGAGCTTTGGAAAATGTGCTGTTATGCAGAGAGCTGGAAGGTCAGCAGCTTATTAAAAAAAAACCCCAAACCCAACCCCACAAAGCACCGAAGTTGCCAGAATCCCATCAGAACCCTGAAGTTACTGTATTTCAGAAATACCAAAGGTGGCTATGGAAACCCATCATTACACTGAAGTAGCTTTGCTTTGAGCAATACCAGGGCTGATTTTTACTTTTCCTTTTTCCAGCATAGCCCACGGTGCAACAAACAACACACAAGAGCAGGCATGTGTTCTGTGTGTCACAGTGCCTATTGCCACATGCCTGGTGCTGTATTCACTGGGCTCAATTAGCTGCTGACTAAAGGTGGTTCCTTTGGAGGCAGACTGGGTTTTTCCTTTTGGCTGCTGGTTCTGCATGGCAATTTTATGGGAATCTGTGTTGGAAGCAAAGTTTGGTTTGCAGCCAGAAGGGTTTTGGAGTTAACTAATTCAGCTCAGTGAGCTGGAGGGGAACAAATACCTGGTGTTGATTGCTCTGTGGATGGTTTGTCTCTGGCATTATGTCACTTCTGGGTAATTGTCTTTATTGTTCAATGGAGTAATTTGATTTGGGTTCCTGGGAAACGTGGGGATTTTGATGGTGTTGCTTGGGGATTGGGTTTGTTGGAATGAGGAAGAGCATTTCTCTAGGAAAGAGCTGAGGCAGGTTCAAGGAAACTTTGGCACTGCTGCTGTAGAGAACTGTGCCATGGAGAGATGAATGTGGTGGATGGTAAGGGCTGTGGGTCACTATGCTCTCCAGAGTGTAGGTTTACACCAGCCTGGTGCCAGGGAGTGACTCTGCCTGTGACAGGGGGGGATGTTCTTTGACTGTGTTATGATGCAGTGGAAAGTTGTTTCCTCAGAGCACTTGCTCTGGCAGTGAAGTGTGTGGAAACTCTTTGGCAACACCATTTCTAGAAAGAGACATCTGATTCAGACTGTGTCAAAGAGCAGAAGCATCTCCCAGGCTTCACCTCACGCCGTTTACCCATTCGGTCCACAAACGCTTTGTTCCTCCACCCAAACAACTAAGGAGCATCCCAATTCCTCATCCCAATTTCTCATCCCAATTTCCCATCCCAATTCAAGGAATGCCCATGGTTACATAGGAATAGATGCACACCCCTCAGTATCCAGCCATTCTTGAGTCCCTCCAGAGATGTGTATAAACCTCAGTTTGTTTTAGCACCAGCGCTCTCCATTAAAAATCACAGCATGGGAAACGCTGCCAATGGTTTCTATAAACTAGAAAATGATTTCTGAGTTTGAAAATCAACCAGAGCAAATTACCTACTTGTGCAAATGGGAACAAGTAAGGAAGTAAGTGAGCAATTACATCGTTTTTAACTAGTCAGTATGGTCAAATTGCAGTTGTTTAAAAAGTGGTTTGTCCATGGAGGGAATAAGAACATTTTTTGGTTATTTGCTGGTCTTTCTTTTCCCTGCTAGAAGGAATTAGCCATGGGGTAGGAACAGTGTGAGCACAACTACTTTAAATGGGGGAGCAAACTTTATAATCAGGCTTATACTGGTGAGATCCATGGACTTATGAATAATACAGACCACGAGTTAGCAAAACAGAGGTGGGACCGGTGGTGCCACCATCCAGACAGTCCTCTCTAGCCCTCACAGGTCACCTCAGGATGCTCTTTGCCTTCAGAAATATGCCTCTGCCCTCAGAAGAGGTTTTCTTCACTGTCACTTCCCATCATCTCTTTGTGCCAGTGAGTCAGAGGCACTGCCTCTGTGTCAGGAATTGTTTTCTGATTTTATTGGAGACCAGGTGCAGGAGGGAGTCGGGAATTATTTTTTTCATGACATTGCGGTCGTATGAGAAGCAAATTTCACCTGCTTGTCACACTTGAAAGTCCAGCAGCCCATGGCACCTTCTGATAATGTTTCCAGTGCAACAGTTAAAATGACACTTAAATGTGAAGGAATATTCCAGGGTTTGGGAGAAGCAGTGTACCGGGGAGTGGGCAGGAGGAAGAAAACTGGTTTCTTTGTAACAATGCTAATTTTCAATTATTTTTTTTTTTCAAGGGCTTGCATTGGGCATTACAAATTCTCTAGGGTATTTTCAGAGCTGAAAGAACAAAGAGAAACTTTGATAAGGGGGAAAATCACTGTCAGGTGATGAAGAAGGCTTTGGGAAGTGTACCTCCCTATACTGTGCTGTATCGTGTGTGTGAGAAATGGAACTGGGTGAACTGTCTTCACGCTTGTGTGAAGGTGCCTTTCAGGTATCAAGGATGTGGTTTTCACACTACCTCAAAGGATTTGGACTATGGTGTGTGTAGAGGAGACCCAAGTTTGTTATCAGTGTAGAAAAGACTTGGGTTTAATTCCATACTCTGCAGAGTTAGACTTGAAATCTGAACTGGTGGGAAAATCCTAATGCGTGATGTTAATGGCACCCGCCACCATGCAGACATGGGTAGATGCTGATGACGTAACTTGCTGTCACTTTTTGGGCTGGCCAGCCCATCTCTGAGGCTGACTGTGGTGTCCCAAGCCAAAGTACTTCAAGTGAAGTGCCATGGAAAGTGAAGTAGTAGAAAACTAAATATAAGACACACTTGTGACAGTCAGGGTAAAAGCTCTTGGTGACTCTGTGAAGGCAAAAGCGTGGCAGCAAGCCCACACCATCTGTGGACTGCTTTAATCCCAGAATCCCAGACTGGAATGGGTTGGAAGGGACCCCAAGGATCATCGAGTTCCAAACCCCTGCCACAGGCAGGGCCACCAACCTCCAGGCCTGGAGATAGACAAGGCTGCCCAGGGCCCCATCCAACCTGGCCTTGAACACCTCCAGGCTTGGGGCATCCCCCACCTCTCTGGGCAGCCCCTTCCAGCCCCTCACCACTCTCTCTATGGAGAACTTCCCCTGATCTCCAATCTAAATCTTTCCTCCTCCAGCTTAAATCTTAACCCTGTGTGTCCTACAGCTTCTCTGACCCGGACTGCAAAATTAAACTGGAATTTGGCCAAACAAAACAGTGAGAGATGAAGATTTGCAGTTGGACCCGCGAATGCAGATCCGTAGATGTGGGAAGAGGGAGCTAATTGTGTGTCTCTCCCTTTGGTGGTGAATTAAATGCCAGGCAACAGTAGACTGGCTCTAATTAGAACCACTTAGATGGTCAGTAATTTACAAAATTGCCTCTTTCTGAGTAGAAATGACAGGACCACAGCACTCAGGAGCAGAGAAGTGAAATGGTGGTGTTGCAGGGCATGGGGATCATCGTTGGAATGGTTAGATTAGCACGTGCCCTTAACATTGCAGCCAGAATTTGGGGCTGAGAAGGGGTGATCTGGGTGTTGGGCTGAGGGGAAGGGGTGATCTGGGTGTCAGGCTGAGGAGAAGGGGTGATCTGGGTGTCAGGCTGAGGGGAAGGGGGGGTCTGGGTGTCAGGCTGAGGGGAAGGGGGGGTCTGGGTGGCAGGCTGGGGGGAGGGGGNTGAGGGGAAGGGGCGATCTGGGTGTCAGACTGAGGGGAAGGGGTGATCTGGGCTGAGGGGAAGGGGCGGTCTGGGTGTCGGGCTTAGGGGAAGGGGTGATCCGGGTGTTGGTGAGGGGAAGGGGCGATCTGGGTGTCAGTCTGCAGTTAGCGGTGCTCAGGTGCCGAATGCTGCAGCCCTGCTGGTGAATAACGAGCCACAGAACTCTGTGGATGCCTCAGGACCCTTCTGTGGTCGCCTCAGGACCCTTCTGTGGTCGCAGCCCCGACCCCTCGAACGAGCTCCCGCACTGAGGCTGCTCCCTGAAGGGGGAAGATTTCCTGACAGCGAACTTCTCATCCAGCAAATCCTCGTTTTCTGCAGGGAATACACGCAGGGACACAGCGCCGTCGTGCCTGGGCACGGGCACCCATCCTGCATTGATCTGCAGTTTGCACAGCACCGGCGGCTGCAGAGGGACCTCTGGGAGCTTTAGCTCCCAGCACCTTTGATACCGGTGGAGAGGAGGGAAGGATGAGGAATCAGCTCGCCTGAAACTGCGCTGGGTTTCAGGCATGTGCTGCCAGTTTGCTGTCAGGGGGTTGGTTGGGGTTTTTTTTTTTCCTCCTTTTGAGCCGTAGCAGCCGCCTGTGCCGCGCCTGAGCACAATCCCTGCATGCATTCCCTCCCGCTCTGTTTCTCTTGGCTCTCCTTACGCTCCCCGGCTTGTCTTGTGGGACCTTTCCAATGAGAGAGCGAGGGAGAGAGAAAGAAACACCGCTGGCTTCTCTGCAGAGCAAATTGAGCATGAAATGGGCAGCGTGGAAGCGGCTGACGGGGCTCCGGGGGCACATCCCGAGCGCTGTTCGTAGGCACGTCCGTCCCAGGGAGCCGCGGCCCCGCGAAGAGACGGGAGCGAGCGAACCCAACAGGGGGGGGGGAACTTGGGGGGTTTTTTGCTAGCCTGGAGGCTTGTCGTGTTTTGGAGCTGATGCCTGGAAGGTTTTTTCAATTAGCTGCTGGGAAGCAACGGAGAGACCTGGAGCTGTTAGGCCTTGGCTAGGGATCCCATGCATGGAAGGAGGAGATCGTTGTGGCAGGGGTAAGTAGTACGCAGCCTTTTGGAGGTCTGCTCTGCTCTGTGGAGGATGTTTTTGTGTTTGCTGGCAGGAGAAAATACTAATGCTAAAATACAAACAGCTGGGAGAGTGCCTTGAGGATGGCACCGAGAGCTCGTGTGCCAGGAGTGAGTCGGATTAGGGTTTAACGGGCAGCGCTTGCTCTGCGGGGTGATCAGATGGAGTTTAAAGGATGGGGTGGGGGGTAGTGTGGGTTTGTGTAGGCTCTGTCCCCTTGCAGATTTTAAGGAATTACAGAGTCAGACGTGATCAACAGCCACGTGTTGTTGGGTGTGTAGTGTGTCTTCTCGTTAGAGAAATGAGGGGCCACTGTAAAGCGTGTTGTGCTTTGACGTGCTTCATGTGTTCCCCCAACTGTTGCTGATAACACTCCCCTTGTACCCAGGGCAGGCTTAGCAAAGGTTTCTTTATAAAATGACTTTATTTCATCATCTGTTTCCTTTTCTTGATCTTCCTTTAAAAGCAATCCTTGGAATGTAAAGTAATACCTATAGAGTGCACGTTGACTCTGAACTTTCACCTGGATGATTTTGAAAACCTCTCCTGCGTATTCCTTTGGGATACAGACATGGATGTATGTGAAACAGAGGTTTAGGTAAATCTGTAATCAGGTGCAGGGACATGTAATGCTCCTCTTTGATGCTGTGCTGACAGGAGCCCTGGAAAAACACGTGGAAGGCTGAGAAGTTTTCCAAGATGACTGGCATGTTTCATTCACAGCCAGTGAGCTCTTAACTGGGTGAAATCCACATCTGGGCTTTCTAGGAATGACTCTGTCCACGTGTCTACCTCTGAAGGTCCTGCCACGGGCAGCATAGACCTGTTCCAACCCCCCACTAAATGATGAGAAGTGTCTGCAGGACTCCTGCAAGATAACTATGAGAATTCCCGTTGCCACTTGGAGCTTTCAGGCTGTATCATAACTTCTCCCTTTGTGCTGGCTCAGCTCTCCTTGTCTTTTGTGCCAGAGCTGGACACAAACCACTTCCTCCTTCCTGCCTGTCTTTGCTCTTTGCTTTTCACATGGCCCAATACGCCTTTTATCCCCCGCGTCCCAATTTGCATATGTGAATAAAGGGGATCTCTTTGCATACATTCCCTTCCCCTGGTAGCTGCATCAGGCTGAGTGGCACCTTTCATCTGAGGTTTTGGTTACCCTGATGAGTAAGAGCTGGTTGTAGAGTACTTGAGAGACTCCAAAATCAAGGCTTAGTATTTCTCCATAGGTCAGGAGAGTGGTTTTGTGTTTTATGGATGTGTTTGTGTTTGGCTGAGCAGGCTGAGTAAGGAAGGCTGTTGGGAGACAAATATACTGTGTGCTTTGCGTGGCAGGGCTTCTCACACACAAAATTTAGCAGCTGTGAGATTTAATTTAATTATTTGGAATGTCTGTGGGTAGCCAGTTTTCTGTTGGCTGGTTTTTTTTATCTTTCACCTTCCAAAATGCAGGAATTCGTTGGGAATAACTCTATATGCTCCAGAGATTGAGGGCACAAACTCCTAGCAAGCAACTCTGCAGCTTAGTAAGTGTCAAATCTCTAATGTTTGAAAGAGGACAAGAAGTTCAAACTCCTCGTCCTGGTTGAGGAGTGTAGTTTGCACTCTAAAAGGTGCTTCCCATAAACACACTCAAATCTGTGTTCAAACATCAACACCAAATCAACCCTCTCTGCTTGGAGCTCAGTTGTTGTACCTGTGCCTGGAACTGCTGTGATGTTTCTAATTGTGTTCTGTCAGTGGTGTAGTATCAAAGGCAGCCTGTCCCCATCATCAATTAACGTGTCCTTGCAGTGATTTTATTGGGGAAATGTTTCCCTTATGCAATGTTGTTTTCTGGGAAAGGAACATAAAAGAGAGATCTCGTGTAACTCAAGGTTGTTTTCCTTCCCTTTTGGCTCCCACCACCCTTGGTGCTTTCCTCCCTTCCCCTGTGAGCCCTGCCATCCCTACAGCAAGCCACGTGAGGCCACAGGCAGTGCTTGGATCGTTGCTTTCCCCCAGCAAGGTTGGCCAGGGACGCTTGGGCACGGTGTCGGTGCTTCATCACACCCTGAAAACACTGAGGCTGTGGAGCAAGACATCACACCTCCTCCCATGCCTGTCCAAGTGATGAGCTCTGGTTTTTCCAAACAACAAAACACTCATTGAATCAGCAACATGCCACAGCAGAGGTTCTGTAGGTAGTGAAACCAGATGTGTTGGTATCTCTGCGCCTGGGCTTATCCTGGTATCAAATATTAAGGTTGGAAAAGACCTCCAAGATACTCTTGTCCAACCATTCCCACACCACCTATGTTACTTACTAAGCCATGTCCCTAAGTACTTGCTCCAGCCATTCCTTGAACACCCCAAAGGACCCCTTACAGTACCTGACTGTTCTTTTTAAGAAGAAATTTCTCTTCATTTCTAACCTGGTGCAACTTGCAGCCATTCCCTCTTGTTCTGTTGCTAGTTATCTGTGAGAAGAGGCTGACCCCCAGCTCACCACAACCTCCTTGCTGGTAGTTGTGGAGAGCAGTAAGTCTCTCTTGAGCCTTCTCTTCTCCAGAATAATCAGTCCCAGTTCCCTCAGCAGCTCCTCTTAAGACTTGTACTACTTATCCTACCAGCTTTCTTTGGAAGAGCTGTGGGTTTGACATCCATCACAAGTGTGTTAGCAAACCTGGCTGCTTCCCATGAGTATGTCCATTGTATGTCTCTGGGTGGTCAGAAGTGATAAGAGTCAGTAGCAGGTTCTGGTCATTTATCTGCCAGCTCCTGGGTACATTTAAGTTCTTGAGTGTGAGTTGGACATAAGCTCTGTTGAGGATGAGTTTGCAGAGGGCTGCACTAATCCATGCTCAGAGATGGGCTCTGGCAGGGATTTTGTGGTCAGTTACTGAATCCAGGGACTTTCCACGTTGTCACCATCTGTAACATATTACCCACTGTGTGTCTGGTGAAAGTAGAGCCACCCATGTTCATGGTAAACACTTGCCTGAGAGTCACTGCTGAGTGTCACGTTTCATTGTTGTCTTCTGAAGCCCCAGAGACTGGAAGTCATTTCCCCCACGACAAAAGGAGAAGAAAATGAGGGTCTTGTGGCAGCAAAAACATACAGAATGAAATCGGTGAAGCAAATCTGGTGGGAGTTCTGTATTTCTCCCCTGTCTTCCCAAATCTTGTTGCAAGTGAGATTCTGCTTCACACAAAGGAGACAGAAAATCCAGGTTTTGCCCAACTCAGATGAAAAGCTGGTTAGAAAGTTCTCTCACTAACAACGTTTTGGGTCAAATTTATCTTCTGGTCACTGTTTCCGTAGCCTGGAACGTGTGGTGTGAGGAAGCTTCTTTCATGCCCACTTCATAGCTTTAAAGGCCCAAGACAAACCCACTAAATCATCAGCTTCTGGAACATTCCAGGGTGTTCCATTGTCTTTGCTGATCATCATTGCGTGTGTGTGGTGGGGGTGGGGAAGCTCATTAGTTTGTGTTTAATAACATCGGATATTTTAACTTCATGAAAACACTCTGGTTTCAAACCCTAAGAAGTTAGTTTTGCCTAATGGTGTCCCAGGTGGCTGCATCTAAGACACTTTCATGAATATTTCATTGCTTACAAAGATTGACCTTCTTACACGTTGAGAGGAAATAAGAGGGCGAGACCACATGAGGAAACACTTGCAGCTGAGTACCAGAAGAACTGGGGAAAGGGTCTCTGATACAACTCTCTGAGACTTTATGTCTCAACAAGCTGAAGCATCAAATATACTTGGCATAAAATTTAAAATAAACAAGCTCAGGCAGTATATACATACATATATACATTTTATATATATATGTGTGTGTTGGCAGCTGAGTCTGGAGGCCAGGATTGAAAATAAGAACTTCCCAAGCATTTCTGACTGCAGTAAGAGTCAAGTTCTATCAGGGTTGTTCCTGATTTCATTGTTGGAGGGGCAAAAACGTGCTTCTCCTGCACTGCATGTCTCAGAGCAACATCACAGTCGTGCTGTAGCGTGGCACAGGGAGGATCCACCTCTCAAAACCAGGGAAGGGCAGAAGCCCTTTTTTGCATCCTGCTCAGTGTGGGTGCTCAGCATACTCTGGCTTTAAGCACCTCCCTCTTGAATAACCTCCAGCCTTCATGGACTCCCTTGCCCTTCAGGGCTGCCTCCCAAGGGACTCTATTAACCAAACTCTTAAACCAAAATCTGCTCTTCTGAGATTTAGGGTCACAATTTTGCTGCCCCTCTGCCTCTTTACCTCACCAAGAATTGAAAACTCCATCATTTCATGGTCACTGTGCCCAAGACAGTCTCTGACCACCACACTGCCCACCAGGCCTCCTCTGTTGGTGAAGAGCAGGTCCAGCAGAGCACTTCTCCTGGTTGGCTCACTCACCAGCTGCATCAGGAGTTATCCTCCGCGCACTCCAGGAACCTCCTGGACTGCTTTCGCTCTGCCATGTTGTATTTCCAGAAGATAGCTGGTAAGTTGAAGTCTCCCACAAGAACAAGGGCTGGAGAATGTGAGACTGCAGTCAACCTTTTGTAAAATATTTCATCTGTTTCCTCATCCTGGTTGGGTGGTCTGTAGCAGACTCCCACCATGATATTTCCCTTGTTAGCTTCCCCCTTATCTTTACCCACAAGCACTCAATCTTGTCATTACCTTCATTGAGTTCAAGACAGTTGAAACACTCTCTGATGTCTAAGGCTACCCCACCCCCTCTCTGACCTGTCTGTCCCTTCTGAAGAGCCTGTAGCCATCCATCACAGCACTCCAGTTATGGGAGTCATCCCACCACGTTTCTGTAACGGCAATGAGGTCATCATCTCCGAGGTCATCATCTCCCTGCCGTGCAATGGCTTCCAGTTCCTCCTGCTCATTGCCTAAGGTGCATTCATTGGTGCACATGCACTTGAGTTGGGCTATCGATCTCTTCTCCAACACGGTCATGCCACCCCTGGGCTCATCCCTAGCAGGCCTGATGTCATCCCCTTCCCCCTTCCAATCTAGTGTAAAGCCCTATCAATAAGGCCTGCTGACTCCTGAGCCAGAATCCT